>RJWJ010002578.1:0-17253 GCA_004363605.1 Indri indri | reverse complement strand
GTGTCTCAAAAAAAAAAAAAAAAAAAAAAAAAAATGAACATGTAAGATATTTAGAATATTCTTATCTTTTGCTAATTAGACATATGCTAATTAAATTTGTGAAATAACTTGTTGCATAATGACTTCAGAGTTTGGGAAATAATGCAATTAATACACAAGATGGAATTTTCCTTTATGTATAAAGTAACCATCTCACTATCTAGACATTTTCCTCTATGTCATATTCTGTGACAAGAGTCTCCGACAAGAAGCCTATTTTAGGATAATCAGAAAAAGAAAGGAAGAATATCTTCTTCAGAACTATTTGTGAAAAGTAAAGTCACTATTAGGAGTCAAAAGTAATTTGAAAATTCTTACAGAGATGTATATTTTACATTTTCTTACTCTAGTCACCAGAGGGCATAATTAAACCTACTTAAGGTTTCTAGTTTAAGAAATCAGAAGTATCACTGGTAAAGTTCTACGGTAATGATTTTGTAGCTTAAATTTTAATTCTAATAAAATAAAGAATAAACAAAAATATTTCCAGTATATGTTATTTCCACAAGATTCAAAATCGTGCTTTATAATTAAAAGCTTATTTCATGTGAAATTATGAATTTAAAAATGAAAACTAATTGTATTCATTCATTTACCAATTATTTATTGAGAGCTTTCTACATGCCAGGCAATATTTTAGGCTCTGAAAGTAAAGCTACGTGCCTGGCTACTTTAGTCGTCTATTCTACAAAGCATTCAAGTTTAAAGTTTGGAGCGTTTTAACTTGTAATGGAAGGATAGATTCAGTGTTCTTAGCAGAGAAGTTTTATGATCTTTGAAAGCAAAATTTCTGGGTAAGGGTATGATGTGAAACTTAATAAAATATGAATTTAAAAAACTGCTTTAACACTAGCACTTTAATTTATTCAACTATTGATTTCTGCCAAAAGATTTATAATTCCTGTGAAGCTGATAAATATAATTATTTATTCTTTATTACTCGCTTTATTCACAGAATAATTTGGGGTGGTTTACAGACAATGTGATGAAATTTTGCATCTGAACAAATATTTATTGAACACCCACTATACTGAAAGCACTATGATTGGAACCGTTGGAAGGTAGGGTACAAGGATGTGCAAGACTTAGACGTGTCCATTTCAAGGCTCTTCTATTTGTCTTAAGAGAGTGACAAAGTATCAGAATAAATTATACTCAATTTTAATTGTCAAGAACAGTCATTAGACTGAAAGAAGTAAAGCTCTTCTCTGAAAAATGGTAGGCAACAAAATACATGTCAATGTAAGGTCCATTAAGATGTTAGGCCTGGCTAGGCACAATGGCTCATGCCTGTAAGCCCAGCACTTTGGGAGGCCAAGGTGGGAGGATCATTTGAGGTCAGGAGTTCTAGACCAGCCTTGGCAACATAATGAGACCTCATCTCTACAAAAAATAATAATAAAAAAATAGTCAGATGTGTTGACACGCACCTGTAGTCTCAGCTACTTGGGAGGCTGAGGCAGGAGGATTGCTTGAGCCCAGGAGTTCAAGGCTGCAGTGAGCTATGACCATGCCACTGCACTATACCCTGAGCAACAGAGTGAGACTCTGTCTCAAGAAAAAAAAAAGTCAGGCCTTAAAGCTAGGGATAGCTGCTGGGTATTCAGAACTGGAGTGTCTTTCTGGGCCCCACAGAGGTATGTGATCAGTAAGGAAATGACAAGAAATTGTCTTAAGGAGAGTTAGAAGTTTAGTTTTCTCTGGAAATATGAAAAAAAGGTAGACTCAAGGTTTTAAAATATTGATAAAATAATATTTTAAGGAATATAAGCATTAAGAGTCTCATTCTGAAAATGAAGACAAATAATTCATAAATTTTAGTGCTAGATTATTAAATTTAAAAAAACATTTTTAGGGACTTTATCCTATGCTGCTCCAAATATTTTACCAAATTTTTAATCAAGTTTTAAGCTATATCCCTATTTTACAGTGTTTATAGCACATACCTTAGTCAATGGATTAATAACACCAACAGTAGGACTTGAGTTAAACACTTTGTTGAAGTTAGTTTCTCGATTGACTAATTCCAGCTGGTAAAATTTATTATCCTCCTATGCAAAAGAATTATAAACATCTTTTAAATATTTTCTATGAATATTTTAAAAACTTAATTGTTTAAATACCATTTCATTCAAAATTTAATATAAAACCTGAATGTAGATTTATATACCTTGTTCGAAGATTTCTATTGCCTAATTGCTGCTGTCTTAAAGATTGCCGGTAAGTCTTCAACACCTTCTAAACTCTACTCAGGGACTTGACTCTATCCTCTCATACCTTTTCCTCCAAGATTAGATCGAAATGTTTTATTTGGTCCCATCTCTGTTTCACAGGGCTAACTGTGCAGTTTTAGCAGGTCTAACTTGCATTCACAGAGTTGTATGAACGGTTGAATTATTTCCATGGATGAGGATGGCACTATGATAAATTATTATTCTTCAGTATTGTAAACAGATTTGATCCCACCTAATATGAGACATCTATCTATTATTGTAATGGTAATCACAGAACAGAGAAAAAGCAAATGGCCTATAGAAAGATAAAAGCTTTACCTTTGGCTTCAACAAGATGTGCTAACTGAACAAGCAGACTGTGGGAAGTCCTCAAGTAAACAGAAGAGTGCATGTGAGAATGCAGAGGTGTGCATTAGTAGAATTAGGTTCTAGTGGAATCTATTAATGGTAGCACTAGATTCTTCATCCCCCTCTTGGTTACCTACCACTGACTGTCAGTTAAGTAATGGCTACATTCCTGGCTCTGTCACTGACTAGCTGTGCTGCTTTCAAAAGCTACTTTGCTCTTTCTGTTGAGAGGATAAAATACAATTATATCTATAATACCTCCTGAGTAAGTACTGGGAAATCAATAGTTATTAATATTTCTATGGATCACAGCTGAAATACACTTAATACACTCGCTAATTTCATGTGTGAGATATAATTTTCTATGAATCTGCTGCTATCAGATACAGCAATTGATAAGGCCTGTGCTCATGTTCACAATACTTGGAAAACTGGGTGGTTGGTGGGTTGAAGCAGCACAATGTCTCTCCAAAGCCTGCTCCTGGATTCCATCTGTTGTGCTCAACCTATACCTGTTGCTTTCAGCAGGAATTTCTAGTCTCAGATAACAGGCTGGCTTTCCTAAATGCTAAAAGCAATGTGTTGAGGAAAAAGGATGTCAGAAATAAATATTGCTCTTATGCTCTTTTTGCATGCTAAAGTCCAAAGTTTTCAGCTGAAAAGATCAATGAGCATGAAGAGTGATTAGCATTCTATTTCTAGTTTCACTGTGAAAGATTTTCATTTGTTAGTGGCAGTAAAAAGCAATATTTTAATTACTCATCAAGACATGTAATTTTAGAAGATTCTGACATGTTTTATGAATTTTAAAACATTTATGTAGCTTTTATTCTTAGGAATAGTAGCATTTATGAAGGCAGTGGATTTATAGTTAAATCTGTTTTCCTGCCTGATGGACTTCTCGGATCCCGTAACACCTCAGTGTTTCTGATCCTCCAAGAGAATCCATGTAGCTTTTCTTAGACCATAGAGCCATTTTTCTACAGAGTATCTCTTTGGATCATTGTTTGGTGGAAATTAACATGATTACCCTGGAATTATACCATATAGGTTAATACATGGATATGCTTACTATTCTTTCCTAGCCAATTCTAATTCTATATGTATAATACACAGATATATACACACTTTAATAGTATATTAATTGTATATTGGTAATGACATATTAAACATTCAATATGTATCAAAAAGCCTATTTCTTTTTAAAAAATACTAAAGAAAGAGGCACAATTCCTTTACCCTAATACCAAATTTAAATTTTAAAAATTACTTTATATTATCCTTATTCATAAACGTTTAAAAAAACTTTTAATGCACAATTCTACAATGCACATATTTTGTACTTTTTATTTTCATTTAGCATTACTTAAAAATATTTCCCCATGTTTTCCCAATCACAATAGTCTATTGATTACTAACATGTTTAGACTAAAACCAAAATATCTTACAATTAGTTTCTTTATGATCTGGTCTCTTTCTGTAAGCATGGCTTTTAATTCTGTTATCATCTGTATATCTTCTGGTTTTGATTCTCTCATTAGATATTTTTCTTCCATTTCTTCTAGTCTAAAAACAAGAAAGCCTTTAGCTCATTGATATGACTCAGACACATTCTTTTGTAATACTTACATTTTAAAAATTAGTCTAGTTAAACAAACACGAAAATTTGAAACAAAACATTTTTTCCCTTAAAACTTTTAAGTAAAATGACACGATTTCTTCAAGAGCTATACTCTTATATTAAAGGCTTTACAGGGGTAGATAATGTTATTAAAGGCTTTGCATGTTACTTTTTGAAGAATTTACTCATTTAAGTCATTCAAGAGTATTTGCAGATGAAGTGAGGTGAGCTCTGCAGAGAAAATCGTATGCTGCATGACAGTAACCTAATAAATACAGGTTTGATGTTAGAAATGTAGGCTTACTATTAGGAGTGCTTACCATAGTGTGTGGTGACATACGGCTTGGTAACATATATAAAAGGGACGAGACAGAAAGCTACAGAGGAAAGGGGAACAAAGGACACACATGTATGACATCCTTCTTTCCTGGTTTATGGAAAACACAGTTTAAAAATTCTGTATTATGAGCTAATACATATAAACTTTTAAAAACTTTCATCAGGTAAGAGCAGAATTATATTCCTTTCTAGGCCTATTCTGCCCTGAATGATAGGATAGTAACAGGCCTGAATGCCACTGACCACTAAAATAGAGGCCGCTTGTAGGAAGCAGAGGTGACACACCCTGCAGAATCTAAGAATATAGGACAGGGCAGATTGAAGAGAATGCAAATGGAAACTACTGGCTTAGTTTGGAAAAAAGTACTTTCAGTTTTAGAAAATGCAAATACTTAGAACAATTAAAATTTTATTGTCTTCAGAATATAAATGATAGAACTTAAGGCTTAATAAAATTAGGGTTAATAAAGATTCACAGAAAAAACTATTCACTGAACACATACTGAGTAACTTGCAGGTAATCTATTTTCTAGAAATCAGTGATCCACTCCTGCCCTCCTGCTGCCCTCCCACTTCTCCCCCAAATCCTAGAGGGGTGCCAGAATCTTTGTGTATTCGAGTACCATAAAACCCCTCCACTAACTCAGCCGAAGGTAAAGATTTGGAGATAACATGTGGCTCCCTACCCAGCCCCCCTCACTAAAGTTCTAATCTGGGGTATGGGGAGGTGTGAGGGTGAGGAGGAAGTGTGGGGTTAGGAAATGACTGTCTAAGGATGGGACTTTTTTTGTTCGGTGTGAGGTCGTTTGTACAACGTGTAAGTTTCACTGTCTTCACTTTTGTTCTTTTGTGACAATGCAAACTAAGTGAAAAACAATGTTCACTGAGCTCACATTAAGTGACCTTGCATTTTATCACAATATGGCAAGGGCAACTCTTATGTATTTTATGAGAAAGGTTTTTAAGAAGATTGAGAAATACTGATCTTGTCAAGGAAAAAGGCATTTGGGTTTTATGCTGGACAAGCCACAAGATGTCACTAGAGTCCTTTCTTTTATCATTAAAAGCAAAGTACAAGATTTTTTAACTGCTTTCTGCAGCTGACCAAGAATACTTGGTATAAGTGGTAGCTGAACAACTAAATTTAAAGCCTTATTTAAAATTATTATTTCTTTTTGTTCTAGTACAATAAGAAGTTAAGGTAAAGTGAATCTAAAGCAATTAGTTAACAATCTCTGAACCACCATTTTTGCATAGTAAAGATATGCCCTGAATCCAAATTCTAGTGTTTTTATTTAGCTTAAACATTTTTTACCTACAGAATTATTATCAGTTAATCCTCTCCACAAAATATCTTTACATCTCCAAAAATATTTAATTAAAAAGATACCTGGATATTAAAGGGGAAAAAATAATTGATTAAATTGAAGAAGCATAATCCTTATAAACACAAATGGGAAAGCATTAAAGGAGAGAACAAGTAATATGATACAGATTTAACTTGCAAATATATTTCAATAATACAAAATTCTCATAGGAAGAAAACTCGGTACTATTCCGAGATCCCTTTCAAGCCAACACTATTCAACATTTTCTCTTTCTTCAGTTGTCCCAGGCAGCCCTCTAAACCAACACTGCTTCTCAAAGACCAGGTGTGAACAACTGGTGATACACGTGATTTTAAGTTTGTTCTTCTTTAATTTTTCTGATCACAAGAAGGAGAAAATCTGTTTGGTTCTATATATCTTAAATGGCCTTCATAGCATATGCTTATTATCCTATTTCACAATACTCAAGCGCACCTTGAGCATCAATGCTAGCTAGAATACAATAACAGTGTTTTATTTTCATGGAATTTACATTTACATAATTATAGCTTAGCTTCTATTCAGAGGAAGGGATAAGATTTTTCAGTAGTGACAAAGGTTTTACTGCAGTGATATAAAATTTTCCTGTGAAATGTTTAAGTTAATATGAGTCAGTTAAAAAATATTAAGAAAATAATATTATAAATAGCCAGAAATGACCAAATTCCCAAAGTTACAGGAATGATTAAAGCCTGGGAAACACTGCTTTGTGAGTAACATGCAAGTACATGTAGCCTTTTACTCAAAATACAGATTTCCATTAAAAGTAATAGAAAGAGAGAACAGAAAGGAGAAGTAGAACACATAAAATTACTAATTAGGGTCACTGATGGATTCTCAGCAGGCATGCATGCCCTGATTTGATTTTGTTTTTTGGCTCTGAGAATATGTGGGTCAAGGTCTATGGTTCATGGACAACACAGGCCTAAATTACAAATGCCTAAAAAGCAGTATTGAAAATTTCCAAGTTATAGTCCCTCCAAGTTGTTTAAAAAAAAAAAAAAAAAAAAGGACCAAAAAAAAAAATCAGTGAATTTGAGATTTTAGAGCCAAATAACAGTATTGTCAGGTACACATATATTCTAGAATTTTAATTTTGCAAAGATGAAAAACTCTATTATATTATCTTGTCTTATGTAAAGGAAATAAAGTAATTGCAACCTTTTAACACTGAACTTTTCTTTTCCCCTAAATTACGAGCACAGACTCTGACTTGTGACAAGATTACTACTTCTTATGCTTCACAAAGCTTATGAAAATAAACTGAATGGTAAATTAAAAATCAAACAAAAACAACAACAAAAATTATTGGGATATTATAGATAAAAGGACTCAAAACTTTTAAAGAGTAAGCAATTCTGAGGTGGTGGAGTGCTTGTTCTCAATTAGGGATTACTGACCTATTTAAAATCCAAGTACAGAAACTCAGCATTTCGCTCAAGAAGAAATGATCTTTTTGTTCCAGTAGAGTGAGAATTTAATGTAAATTAAACCTAAACAATCAATAATAATCTGTGACCCATCTTTTTTGCATAAGAATGATCTGTCATGACTATACTTTCATTTAGCTTAAACTTTCTTTACCTATAGAACGAATCATTTAGATAAAATCGAATAGCCCACATTCTCTCATTTGTTTCTAAAACAAATGAAAACCATGACATTTTTATTAGATGTGAGGTTTTTACTAAGATACTATATCACCAAAGAAAATAAAATTTCTATAGAACTCTCTGAAACTCTAAAAAGACTTTCATTTCCAGCACTAGAGAAGAAGATGTCTAATAATCACTCCATAAGAGATGTAGACTCTTATATCACCATTTCTACAATACATAAAGGACATTTTTTACCCTTTAGATTTGCTTCCCTGGAGTCCACCAGTATCCGGGGCAGGAGCAGAAGCAAGAAGCTTCCAGCTGCTCCAGAGCTTCCTCGGCTCTCCACCTTTGCCTGGCAGGCAGAACCACGTTCCTTAGTCCCTCCACTACCACCACCTTCTAAGAAACCACAGGACTTTTCTGGTTTTAAAGCTTTAAAGCCTGGGTGCAGTTGATTCGGAACTTCAGTAGGGTACTCTAGTCCTTGGGAACAGCTGGGAATAGTTCAGATATTGTTCGCCGCAGCTCCATATGCTGGAACACACTGTCTCTGCTCACCACCTCTGTCTACGTACAAACCATTCCACAGATCCAAGCAGGCTGCATTTAAGGATACGGGCCAGAAATATCCAATAGTCTAAAACCGCTTTCCAGTAGGGTAGCCACTAGTCTGTATGTGGCTATTTACATTTAAATAAATTGAAATTAAATGAAATTTTAAAATTCAGTTCCTTAGCTCCACTAGTCACAGTTCAAGTTTCAACAGCTATTTGTGGCTAGTAGCCTACATACTGGACAGAGCGGATACAGAACATTTTCATTATCGCAGACAATCTATTGGAAGCACTGGCTGAGAATAAATTTTATGTGTGTTTTGTTTTTATCTAAAAGAGTAAATAAACACCTAAATCTAGAGGCTATTTATATGACGGCAGCAGGTTTCCGGTGAAAAAAGAAATACAGTTAGTTAGCTTGGACCCAAGTTGAAGTTTAAAATGAAAGGTGGGTCTAGAAAAGCAGATAAATATTTTACTTATCTGCAAAACTAATTCTTCAATTATTAAAAATGATCATAATACAGAAAAACTAAGTTATTATTCATAGTATCTACTGAAAATTCATAACGTGCAAAACCATATACAACAGAATAAAGTAAAAACAAAGACACGACCTTTACTCTTTGTAAAGTAACATTCCTAAGGAGACAGGACACATGGACAGACAGAGGTTATTCTTCTCGTGAGCATGCGTTTTCAGAGTATGAAGTGGGGGACGCCAGGATTTCAGCCTCTGCCTGATGAATAACACCGAGGCCAGGAGAAATGACAGCCAAGGCACTGAGGTTTATTAAATCTCATTTCTGCAAAATACATGAGGTTATGAGGTCTTATACAAGGCAGATACCTGAGCTTGTACTGTGGCTCAAAAGGACTTAAAAATTACCTCTAATAACAGCAAACACCAAAATCACAATGGTTAGAAAATTAACATGAGTCTCCTCACCATTTCAAGGGCAACTACGAAGTAAATAAGATGCGGAATCTTTTTTTTTTTTTTTTTGAGACAGAGTCTCGCTCTGTCACCAAGGCTAGAGTGCTGTGGTGTCAACCTCGCTCACAACAACCTGAAACTCCTGGGCTCAAGCAATTCTCCTGCCTCAGCCTCCCAAGTAGCGGGGATTACAGGCGCATGCCACCACGCCTGGCTAATTTTTCTATTTTTAGTAGAGACAGGGTCTCGCTCTTGCTCAGGCTGGTCTTGAACTCCTGATCTCAAGTGATCCTCCCGCCTCAGCCTCCCAGAGTGCTAGGATTACAGGTGTGAGCCACCACGCCTGGCCAATGGGGACTCTTCATAAAATTAATTCATGAAACATTCATTCACTGAGTGGCTGCTAATGTGAAGATTCTGAATATTCCATCAGAAAAAGTACCTCACCTCAGAGGACACTCAAATAAATGCCAACGACTGGGGGCTGTTCTGTTGTGGCTTAATGTGTGTGAGAGAGAGTGTGTATGTGTGTGTCGGGGGTGCCTATATATGTAACAGTATTTGCTGTGAGACTGACCTGGTTATATGGATGAAATAGGAGGAAATGATTTTTAGATTTGAGGAAGGTAATCAAAATAGTAATAATGGGGGAGGTTATTCTAGAATGTAGTTGACAACACAGAAGAATCTTAGAAGGAAACCAAGGTCAGCTTGGCTGCTAAAAAGACAGTAGATAGGGAATAAGAGTTGTTGGATGATGTAGAATAAGGCACATTGGAGCTAAGCGTTTACATTTGACTTTGCCAGCAAGGGTAAAGGGATTAGTCACTAATTGTGACTTTATTGAAGTATGTGTGTACATATGTACATATATTTTAAAATGAGTATTTTTAAATTGATAGGGAGAGGATAGACTAAAGGTGAATAAACCATTGGGAGCAGCTTAGAATAGATTAATTCTGAGATAAGTTATATTGTACCAGGGTTGAGGCCACAGAGATGGATTGAATACAGCTGCACTGGTTACAGCAGTTTATAAGTGTCTAGGAAAGAGAGGAATTATTAAATATTTTTAAAGAACTTAAGCAAGAATTAGAAATTTTGGCTTTAGCAATATTGGTGTTACTATGTATGAGCAGTAACTTTACTTCTAATGTTTTTCCTTTATTGATTTTTAAAATAATAAAACAATTAACTGCTTATTTTAGGAATCAAATACCCGAGTATAGAAAATAAAAAGTCTTTGCTCTTCCCCACCTCCAGTATCTCCTAATCCATTCTCTTGAGAGAACTACTATTATATAAAAGTCGGTATTTATTTTTTAAGTTATTTTGACATTTTTGTAAAATATTATCAGTGTGTATATGTGTATGTATAGTATAATATTTCTATTGTTCAAAATATGTTCTTTTTCCTTAACATTATATAATGGACATATTTTGAGTTTTCACCATGGCATGACAGTTCATGATCCTGAGGGAAATTATGTAGATAAGTATTATCATAGTAGATTTGTAGCAGTAGCAGCTGATAAAACCATCTTTCAACTGCCATATCCTAATTAAAGAACATATCACACTGCAATTACCATCTGTAATATAGCACTAAAGTTTTCTTTCATAACTATCATTTTAATAGAATCAAAATAGCTAATCTGAGGTTAAACACAGCGCTCCTCAGTTTATTATCTATATATGAATTTTCTTGAATATAATATAACTTACGACACTTGTAAAGCTGCATTTATTTCCTTGAGTAGCTCGTTAGTCTTATTAAAATCTGCCCGCATGATATTTTTCTCTCTGAGGTGGTCTGCTGTCATGACATCCAACTCTTTTTCAAGTCTCTTGTTTAAATCTTGTTCATGCAACCTGTTTAATTTATTTTTAGTTAAGAAAATGTTATTCTGAGGTCAAGCTTTCAAAACTTTCCATATTCTACCAGATTTGAAATGGTTTTGGTATAATACACAGACAATTAATGTATACAGCCTAAATTAAGCTACTTACTTTGCTATAATCTTCTAGCTTGTATTAAAGTTGTCTCCTTTAATGCTTTTTCAAATAACATTTTTAAGAGATTTTAGTTAATTATGTGTAATTTCCAAAGTTCATGAATATATATATATCATTCAAAACATAAACATTTCATCTATGTTCTGGATTATAACAGTCATTAAAGTAAAAAGTGGTCTTCAATATCTTACTAGAAGAGCAGTCTAGTCACAAAAATAGGCATGAATTTGCTAAATATCATGGGAACAGTTTTCCAGATAACACTGCATATTCCTTCTGTTGTAATGAATGGCATACCTTATCTGTTGGTTAGATTCACTTCGTATTCTGAGAATTTCTTTCCCCTTAAACTCCAGTTCTTTGGTTAGGGCACTTATATTCTCATGAAGGTGCTGCACCTCCTTATCCAAGTCAGAGATGTGGTGCTCTCTGTGTCTTAATTCTTCTTGTAGATCTGTTATTCTACACATGTGCTCCTTACTCTATAAAATACAAGTAATTCTTAAAAGTTTTCTACGTATCTGCTCTGTTTATTTGTGTTCATCTGAAGGAAAGAAAATGAAATACTGGAATGTCAAATGTAATTATTCTGACATTGCTTCAAAAGCAAACTGCTGAAATGAGATAACCTCAAGGCCTTTTCTCTTTCCATACATGTAAGAAGTGTTTACATGATATAGCTTCAATAATGCCGGTGTTACAAGGGACCCAAAAAATCATAAAAACACATCTCCCTCATTTTACAGATGAAGAAATCAGTACTCAAAGATGACTTATAATCAGTGGTACAGCTGAGATTATATAGTTTTATACGGTCTTACAGTAAAATGTTGGTACCATTGTCCTTTAATTTAAAAAGGATCTGCATCTATAGAGGCCCTCCCAACACACACACATCCCCCACCCCCATGAGCCCCATGGCTCAGAAAGCAGACCCTGTCTGTTTAGTTCTGGTCTAGCAGTTTTCTTATATGACAGATAAGCTCCCTTCCATTTTCCTAAAAGTCACTTTTGTTTTCTGAGCTCTGCAGGCCTAGACATTGTCAATTTCAGTGTAAGCCTCGTTGAAGAGAATATAACTTCTATCCATGGTTACAAGGTGGCTCATTTAAAACTTTCTAGCAATGAAGAGAAGATTTGGGCTGATCATTTAACATAGGTGAAGACTAACAAAGTGAAAGTCAAGTTTAATAAAGTAATAAATAACAGCTTTAATTGCACTATGCTTAAAAAAATCCATCCATCCAGACACACACACATCCCAGACCACACACTATCTAATTAGAGGACACTTGGCCAAAGAGCAAAGTTTTAAAAGTGTAAATAGTACCTGTGCTAGAACGATATGGAAATATAAATTATCTTTTTTCTTCTTGAGGACATGCTTCTTTTATAGCTGGACTACCCAATATAGCTATTTAAACTCAACTTTGAATTAATTAAAATAAAGTAAAAATGAAAATGCAGTTTCTTGGTCACACTAGACGTATTTGGCCCACATGGCTACTGACTACCATAGTGGATAGCACAGGTATAGAATAGGTCCATTACCACAGGTACTTCTATTGCACAGTGCTGTCCTCACTCTTATTATTATTTATATTTCATTGTTCACTTTCCCAAGATGCAAATGAAATTCAAAACATTCAATTAAAATGTCATAAAATAAAATGTAATTTTATGACCAACATACTGAAGTCTAATTACTTATTTCCTTTTAAAAGTAAAACTCTTCAATATAGATAGTAAATAACTAGTAAAATAGTTATTATAAAATAATTGTGAACACTCAATCTATACACATTAAAGAAATCATCACAGAACAGAATTTTCTTATTTTACCTGTCTTCTGCTGATGTCTATGCTTCTCTCCAGTTCCATTTTAGCAGCTGCCAATTCTTGATGATGGCTGTGCCGTAACAAATCAATTGCAGCTGCATGTTGATGGTTTAGTTCTGAGCGTAGGGAAGCTAGAAAGAAAGGAAAAAAAGAAGTTTTGCAAATTTCAGAAATCTTATTGATACTTTAGATAAAAATTATAACAGTCAAAGAATATTTTTACAATTATAACACATGTATATGCCCATTAAATTATTAACAGATTATTATACATGATCATGAATTCAAACATTATGGACTATCATATACTATCATGAATTTAAAGTTTATCTAGCTTTAATGAGAATATGAAAAAAATTCAAATAGTTAATGGATCAAGGTATTTCTGTGTACGCTTTCAGTTTGCAGGTAAAGTGCTATGGAGATAAAATGCTTCTAACTCTTCTCTTTCACTATTAGAATAATAAAATTTTAGAGTTGAATGCTATCACAAATATTTAGGAGGCAACTTCCCATTCAAGTAAGAATTCTTTTGTAATATACCTGAAAGATGTTATGCACTGGCTGGTAAATGCATCTAGTGATTGGAAGGTCATCACTCTCATTTCAGTTTGGGATTGATTATTTCATACAACCCACAAACACTTATTGAATGCCAAGTACTATTCTAAGGAAGAATAAAATATGACACTGTCCTTATAATCGTCTAGGCTAGAGGGGAAAACATTATGCGAAGGAATTAAGTGGGATATCAGAGATGAATATTAGGTATGATGAAAAAACAGTGGTGGAAGAACCCAAATTTCCTAGGAGAGAGAAACTGGGGATGCTGTCACAAAGGAATTGCCACAATAACTGTCTGAAAGACCAAGCAGTGGTTCTTCAAGCAAGGAAAAAAGCATTCAGGAAGAAGGGATACCATATGCAAAAGCAGAAAGAACCTGGTCTGTCCGGCAAACTCTAAGAGGTTTGGTATGGCAGGAGGCCACCATGCACATGGGCATTGGAAAGAAAATGGAACCCAGGCTGAGAATCTGAGAAAGTTTTAGTACAAAAGCCTTTTCACTTTAACCTGAGGCTCATGGTTCTCAAATTGGGATATGTGTGGCGGTATGCCTGAAGGAACTTGGAGATCCCACATGGTCATCTTCTCAAATATGCATTTTATTTAAAGATTTTTTGAAAAGTTTTTTATATTAAAATAAACAGAGATATAAGTGAATAAAAAATAAATTTTAAAGCTAAAACATGAGACTTCAAAGAAATGTTGTGCTGGTAGCTAGCCAATTTAGGCTCCTCCTGAGACCTCCATGTGAAGCATGAGTTCAGTCTCCCCTGGTGTCTAGGGCTTCTTCGGTGGAAGAAGGTAGGACTGAGGTAGGACACGGGGAATCACTGAAGCATTTAAAGTAGGAAGTCACATGGTGAGATTTGACCATTCCAATGTTTGCACTGACTGGAGTCTGGAGGATGTGCTGCAGGAAAAGAGATCAGCAAGAAGGTTATGGCAGCAATCCAGGTAAGAAACGGTGTGACCACAAACTAAGTATGGCAGAGGACTAAAGAGGAAACACAGATAAGAAATATCTAAGAAGTGGAACAAACAGGATGTGGCAGTGAAAGAAAAAAAGCAGAATGTGACTCCCATCTCCCTTGTTTTGGCAACCGGGTAAATAGTGATACCGTTAATTAAAGTAGGAGGTACGAGAATATAAACACATTTTGGACTATAAGAAATAGTGAGTTGATACTTTAAAATGTTGAGTATAAGTTAGAGTATCTGTCTAACGTGCAGTAAGAAATATAAATCCAATCTACAAGAAAAGAACTTTGGTCTAGAAGTGCATATTTGCGTCACCAGCACACAGATGGTAGCTGGAGCCATGGATGTGGAGCCAATCAATCAGGAAAAGGCCGAAGACTAAAAGGCACATCAGAAGGCTGGGGGCTTACTATAGCTTCCATATGAGTTGTCCCTTCTGAGATGCATGTTGAAATTTGATTGTCATTGTCCCAGTGTTGGGAGGTGTGGCCTTAAAAGAGGTGATTAGGTCATTAAGGATTAATGCCTTTCTCACAGCAATGGGCTGGCTAGCTAGTGTGGGAGTTCAGCCCCCTTTTCTCTCTAGCACTCATCCCTTCTCCCCTTCTTTCCTGCCATGCTATGAAGCAGCATGAAGCCCTCATCAGATGTGGCCACCAATCTTGGACTTCCCAGCTTCCAGAACCGTGAGCCACATAAACTTCTTTCCTTTATAGATTACCCAGTCTGTGATATTCTTTTATAGCAACAGAAAACAAACTAAGACAGGGCTGAATCCTGGGAAATAGCAATATTTTTTTTTTTTTTTTTTGAGACAGAGTCTTACTCTTTTTGCCTGGGGCGAGTGCCGTGGCGTCAGCCTAGCTCACAGCAACCTCAAACTCCTGGGCTCGAGCAATCCCACTGTCTCAGCCTCCCGAGTAGCTGGAACTACAGGCATGCGCCACCATGCCCGGCTAATTTTTTTTCTCTCTATATATTTTTAGCTGTCCAATTAATTTCTTTCTATTTTTGGTAGAAACGGGGTCTCGCTCTTGCTCAGGCTGGTCTCGAACTCCTGAGCTCAGGACGATCCGCCTGCCTCGGCCTCCCAGAGTGCTAGGATTACAGGCGTGAGCCACCGCGCCCGGCCGGAAAATAGCAATATTTAACAGACGTATGTGGAAACAGGACTAGCCAATGAGATTAATGGCTAGAGGTCAGAAAAGCAGGAGTACAGTAAAGACAGTATACTGTCATGAAAATCAAGGGGGAAAAAGTTCAAGAAGGGGGTGACTCCACCTAGCCCCACAAGGACAAATGGAAGCCCCTGTGGTGTTGCTTGCATAGCCAGAGTACCAAGAGAACCACGGGGAACTCACTCTACTGTTTGTGTTCTACCCATTCTGCTCCACCTTACTCGCCTCTTCGTCTGGTAACTTCAAATAAAATACGCAACATACTTAAGATATTCATCTTGATGTTTCAAATTTTTAAAATAAAACTTTGTGATTTTGTGTTGAGTTTTTAAGTGGAAGAATATACAAATAAATATGACAAGATTATAATTCTTTCAAAATACCAAGCATAGCCTTTCCTTCATCTTCCAATTCAAACCGAAGAGTCTGAAGTTCCTGTTCCATTTCTATCCGGAAGCCCTCCATCGACTCTCTGTGTGCATCTTTTAATAACTGAAGCTCTGCAGAATGCTTTTGTTGTAAATGATTTTCTAGAGCCTAGAACGAGAGAAACAAATTCAAATTATTATGCTAGAATATAGGAAAGAAAATGCAAACAAAAGAGATAATAGTTTAGACTCTTGGGGACAATGTTAAAAAAAAACAGAAAGTAGTTCCTAAAACTCAGCTATTATTTAAGAAATACAAGGTGTATTTATTTCATTTTCAAGAAACTAGATCTGAGATATCACCATTAGAAAAAAAATTAGTAGGGTCATTTCAGCAGAATAAATAAATCATCATGAAACCAGTTTGATTCAATATATTTTGCTTGAACTAGAGATGTAGACCCTGTATCTAAGGCAGTTTTCAAATATAATCATTTTCTAAAGCTGCTAAGGGGTATAAACTACCTAAAATTAATAATTCTTCTGTGTGCACAAACTTAGACTTAGGAAAGAGGAAGAGGAAGGCATTACCAAGAAAAGATCTCTTTCTGATTAGAAAAAAAAATTACGAGGAGTTTTTACAACTCCAATCCTATGAAATCTTTTGTATGTGTTTTCTACAGCCATTCTTTGCACCTGCATTTGTGAGAAGCAGCAAAAACTCTGAGAATAGGTAGCTGGAAAAGTATATGAATGGCTTTCATGTGATTAGTTTAAAAAGCCAGAGAGAAGAGACTACATGTAGTTATGACTAAGAGAAGAAACATGGCCACAGGAAAAAAAAAAATTAGAACTCAAGGCACTTTAAGGTAAGAGATTAAACTGTGACAGTAAGGTTTTGTGTGTTTTTAACTGTAATTTATAACATGAAATGGTTCTGAGAAAAATACCATGTTGTAACTAGGGCTATCTTTCTTTAATCACTACTCTAAAATGCTGTTTTTTAAAATTATTATTTGGCTACTTATACTCACTGTTTTACATGTGTTTTATTTCTGAAAAATAAAGCATGGGTTTTTAAAAATACAAGTAAAATAAAGGACTTTTAGTTTAGACAGTGTTATTAGGTAGCTGGCTACCTAATGACAGTGCAGTAAAATTGCAGGTTCTGATTTCTTTTGAACAATGATTAAAGTTCCATAAAAGACTTATGCACAAAATTAAAATACTGGTAGGAACACTCATACACTGCTGGTGGGACTGCAAACT
>RJWJ010002577.1:47576-98957 GCA_004363605.1 Indri indri | reverse complement strand
CGTGATGATTGGCCGTCTCGTAGGCAATGTCGAAAAGCGGATGGTTCACCAGGGCAGGAACAGAGATCCCTTGGGGACGGGGGGGGCGGGAGGAGGAGGAGGTAGCTGCTTCTCCTGTTGAGCCACAGAAGAAGATGGTGGGGAGAATGACTCAGGATTCGGGAATTTTACGGCAGGAGATGGCAGAGGAGGAGGAGTGGGTTCCAACGGATTAGAACCCTTAGGAACATGTGAGGGAGTCAGCACTGTTCTCACCAGGCTCCGCATAGCCAACATGGCAAGGGGAACAGGAACCCCCTGCCTGAAGTTTTTCTTAAAAACCTCCCTGCTCGTTCCCAGGGCTCTAAATCTAACGTGCCCTCACCCGGGAACCTGGGCAGTGCTGTCTCACTGCGCATAAGAGCTGCCGTGAGGCTTTTGGTTCGGCAGAACACCGGGCAGCTTTTAAGAGTCGCTGCAAAGTGCGCAACAGATTCGCTCATCTTTCGTCAGCTCTCGCCCATGTCAGAAATCCCCCCTGAAACTACACATCGGTCCTTTCCCAAAGCGGCGGGTGGGACTGTCCCTTACCGGGTGATCCCCTTGTAGTCCAGACGAAGAAAATGCTCACTACGCGCGGATTCCTGAATCATGTCAGGGTCACTATTTGTTGCCGCTGCTTTTCGCTCCTGCGCTCGGTGGCAAAGGAATAATTACTTGAAACACAGCGTTTAGAGGGAAGGGAAGAGACCGAAATCTGAAGGAGAAAATGGCCTCCCCAGCTAAGGTCCTCCCCGTATTTATTTGCTAATTTAACAACTTCCATGCAGGTGAGCTGTTTTCTGCTGATCTTTGCACTCAGCAAACAAGCAGCTTCGGGCAGGTGTTTTCGCCTGACCCTTCATTCACCTGCTCAGGTTCTTTCCATCCATCCATCCGTCCTTCCTTCTAGGCCCGGCCCCTGCATTGCCTTCTGACCCTTCCCTGCGCACAGTCCTATCACTGTGAAGCGGAATTCACTAAACGTTGGTTTGGTTGTCCGCTAATAGGGAACATGAGCTGGGATTACACCATCCTGAGACAGGTTAATTTTTCCTTGCTGCAGATGAAAACACTTTAAAAAAAATACACAGGATTTTAACAGAATACTGTGAAAAAATGTATGCTAACAAATTATAATAGATAACCTAGAAGACATGGACAAATTCCTTGAAACACACAAATTAACTGACCCGAGAAGAAGTAGAAAATCTCAACAGACCTTTAGCAAGTAGCGAGATTGAAGCAATAATCAAAAACCTCCCAACAAAGAAAAGTGCTGCAGCAGTTGGCTTCACCAGTAAATTCTACCGCACGTTAAAGAATTCACACCAGTCCTTCACACACTCTCCAAAAGACTGAAGAGCACTTCCTAACTCATTCAGTGAGGCCAGCGTTGCCCTGACTCCAGATCAGGCACGCATCACAAGAAAGGAAATTATAGACCAATATCCCTTATGAACATAGACATAAAAGTTCTCCACAAAATAGTAGCAAATCAAATCCAACAACATATTAGAAGGATTATTCACAATAATCAAGTGGGCTTTATCCCAGGAATATAAGAGTGGTTCACCATAATAAAATCAATCAATGTAATACATCACATTATAGAACAAAGGGAAAGAAAATGTGTGGTCATCTCAGTTGACACAAAAGATGACAAAGTCCAGCATCCTTTCGTGATTAAAACACACACAAAGAGAACTAGGAATAGGGAAATTCCCTCGACATGATAAAAGGTATTTATGAAAGCCCCATAGCTGACACTGTGCTCAGTGGTAAAAGATGGGAAACATTTCCCCTAAGATCAGGAAGAAGACAAGGAAGCCCACCTTCCCACCGCTGTGCAACGCGGAACTGACATCCTACCCAGAGCAGTTAGATAAGAAAGAGAAATAAAAGGCATCCAAATTGAAAAGGACTGTGTAAAACTGCCTCTTCACAGATGTCATGACCCTATATATAGAAAACCCCAAAGAAATCACAAGAAGTCTACTAGAGCTAATAAACAAATTTAGCAAAGACCAATAGACAAAAATGTGTGTTTCTATACACCAGGATTGAACAGTCCAAAGAAGAAATTAAGAAAGCAATCCCATTTACGATGGAATCTAAAAGAATTACACACAGGAATAAATTTAACTAAAGAGGTAAAAGACTTGTATACTGAAAACCACGGAGTGTTACTGAGACAAAGTAAAGAAGACCTAGACACAAGGAAAAGCATCATGGTCACGGACGGGACGACTGAACTTTGTTAAGGTGTCAGTACACGGTACCCAGAGCGGTCCACACAGTCAACACAACCCTATCACAGTTTCAACAACCTTTTTCACAGAAATCAAAAAGCCAGTTCTCAAATTCATACGAAATTGCAAGAAGCTATGAATGGCCAAAACAATCTCGAGAAAGGAGAGTAAAACTGGAAGACTTGAGTTCTCAGCTTCCAAGTTTACTGCAGAGCCACAGTAATGAAAACAAGAGGTGTTGGCAGAAGACGGCCACACAGCTCCGTGGGACAGAGAACCCAGAACTTTAACCCTCACGGAAACTGCCACACAAAACCAACCCATTTCCAGCAAAGACCGAGACCATTCAGTGGGAAAGGTACAGTCTTTTCAGTAAATGGTGCTGGGAAAACTGGGTATGCACATCCAGGAGAATGTAATTGAACCTTTAACTTAAACCATATACAAAAATTAACTCAAAATGGATCAAAGACCTAGACTCGAGAACTAAAACTATAAATCTCTTAGAGGAAAACATAGGAGAAAATCTTCACAATGTTGGGTTGGCAATGACCTCACATATACGACACCGAACACAGACAACAACAGAAAATAGATACATCGGGCTTAGTCAAAAGTACCACCTTTGTGCATTAAAGGTGACTGTCAAGAAAGTGAAAAGACAACTTTCTGAATGGGAGAAAAGATTTACATATCAGACATCTGATAAGGGTTTAATATTCAGAATGTGTAAGGAACTCCTACGACTCAGCAACCAAGAAACAACCAACCCATTTCAAAAATGGACCAGGGGCCGGGCACGGTGGCTCACACCTGTAATCCTAGCACTCTGGGAGGCCGAGGCGGGCAGATTGTTTGAGCTCAGGAGTTCGAGACCAGCCTGAGCAAGAGCGAGACCCTGTCTCTACTAAAAACAGAAAGAAATTAGCTGGACAACTAAAAATATATAGAAAAAATTAGCTGGGCATGGTTGCGCATGCTTGCAGTCCCAGCTACTCGGGAGGCTGAGGCAGAAGGATTGCTCGAGCCCAGGAGTTTGAGGTTGCTGTGAGCTAGGATGACGCCACGACGCTCTAGCCCAGGCAACAGAGTGAGACTCTGTCTCAAAAAAAAAAAAAAGTGGACAAGGGACGTCAATACACATCTCCAAAGAAGATAGATAAATGGCCAGTAAGCACACAGAAAGTTGCTCAACATCTTTGAAACCACATTGAGATACCACTTCACACTTACTAGGATGACTATTTTTAAAAAACTGAAAACAATAAGGGTTGATGAGGAGATGCTGAAACTGGAATCCTCCAGCATTGCTGGTGAAAATGTGAAATGTTGCAGCTACTGCCGAACACAATTTAGTGGTTTCTCAAAAGATTAAACGTGGAGCTGCCACATCATACCTAGGTACGTATCCACAAGACTGGAAAGCAGAAATCTAAACAGATGTTTGTACACCAGTGCTCGCGGCAGCATTGTTCACAGTATTCAAAACACAGAAACAACTCAAGTATCCATAAACACATGGATGGATAAACAAAATGTGGTCTATCCATATAGTGGAATACTATTCAGCCATGAAAAGGAATGAAATTAGACCAGGTGAGGTAGCTCACACCTGTCATCCCAGCACTCTGGGGGGCCCAAGGCAGGAGGATCGCTTGAGTTCAGGAGTTCGAGACCAGCCTGGGCAAGAGAAAGACCCTGTCTCTACTAAAAATAGAAAAAAATTAGCCAGACAACTAAACATATATATATATGTGTGTGTGTGTGTGTGTGTGTGTGTGTGTGTGTAAAATTAGCCGGACATGGTGGCACATGCCTGTAGTCCCAGCTACTCGGGAGGCTGAGGCAGGAGGATCGCTTGAGCCCAGGAGTTTGAGGTTGCTGTGAGCTAGGCTGACGCCACGGCACTCTAGCCCAGGTGACAGAGCCAGACTCTGTCTCAAAAACAAAACAAAACGAAACGAAAAAGACAACACAGGAAATTATCTTGGTAAAATGTAAATTCTTTAGGATGTTTCAGGCAAGTTTCCAAGAAAGTAAAGAAAAGCCCCCTAGAATGTGATTGCTCCTCATGGGAAGCCCATTAGAGATCCTGAAAGTTAAATTTGATGAAAAGTAATGAATGTAATTGGACGTGGGAAGAGTGTGTCTGAGGTCGTGAGTGGCCTTCAGGGTAAACGTTTCAGCACCAGCCGCAGTAGCGGAGTGAGAACTGGAGAAAACAGTGCAAGGAGAGGCTGTCGCCCGGCCTCTCCCGGGAAAGGGGGTGGCGACCGAAGACCACAGGCAGCGGATCCTCTGCCGAGACGGCAAACTCTGCCCTGAGAAACGAAGTCACCATTCTGAACAAAAAAGAGCATTTTTAACCTGAACCTGGGGAAATTCAATGGAGACCATAAAACAGGAAAAGCTGCAAAGAACTAAAAATGAAAACCTTTGATATTTTATTAAGGACCATCAATATTTCAAGGAAACCTTGTTGTTCTAACATAGAGGGCCAAATCTCTAGTTTTGTATTGGAGTATTTTTAACATCAAAGCTCATTCTTTAGAAAGACACAAACAATTCCCTTCTAGTTACAGCCGGTGTGACCACCCATGAGTTCGCTGGGTAAATGCATCCTCCACGAGCCTTGTCATGACTGTGACAACTTGTGGCAACTCGGCCGGACGTTCCGCTTGGCCCTGTACTTACTCTGCTTAAATGACCAACTGCTTCACTTTGGGATGAAAAATTTACCACACGAGATTTTCTTATATATATATATATATATATATAAAATTATTCTCTTTTCCTTTGTAACTTTTCGTACCAAAAATATATCTTTATACCTATAAAACTTTCTTCATCTCTCTCTCTCTTCTACTACCGGTTCCTTTCTACCTTGTTTATTCCCTTCCTAAATCCATATTCGAAATAGCCTTCAAATAACCTCCAAAGTAGACAAAATTATTCTTTTTTTCTCAATAAAGAACATGTTTTTATGCCTTTCTTATAATTTTTTTCATCAAAAACACATTTTACTTTTTTGCTACACTTATATATACAGAACTATATACATTAACTAGAGGTTTAACTCTTAGTAACCTGGATTTCTAGCAAGCAATTTTGAACTGTCTGTCACATATCAGTAATTTATAGATGAGAACCATTTTATAATTTTTAGAAACGTGTTTTCCCATAACATAACATTGTTATGTGAATTAATAGACCCAAGTATATTTAGTCTTTCTGTAAAACTTAAGAAGCCAAGAACAAACTTATATTTTATGTTCAGCGATTTATGTTTCGGTTTCTTTAAATCTTATTTGGAAATGACCCAGACATTTAATGAGTATCTGTTATTTAATATAACATAACTTTAATATTTCAAATTATATGAAATACTCAACATTTATGCCATTTACTTTTATCTAATTTATCTATTTTTAACAACCTACCTAGATGACCTACGAAAACCAGTCATCACCTCCAGTAGCTTCCTGTTCGCCGCCGTTGGAGCCTGTGAAGATCAGGTGTTCACCTGAGTGAGAACCTTTAAACATACGTGTATTTCGTCAGTGACTCAGAAGATACAGCTGTTTTTATGAAACCAACAATATTAAATTAGTCTTGTCAAAGAGTCGGACAAAGGAAGATCACTCTGTTTTATGCAGGGTTTATGGTTTTATAATCTTGTGTCAAACCCTGACACCTTAAAATATCTATCAGAGACACATGAAAAATTGTCTGAGTAGTAAACTGAGGCAAAAATGTACGCTGATGATTTCGAAGACACTTCCATTTTTATCATTTTTATTTTACTGATAATTTCAAAACCAGCTTATTTATCAAAGAGTTACGTAGGTCACGTCAACCAAAAGGCATTTGGGTTAATAACTGTACAGTTTATACGAGGACTCACTTATCTGAGCCAGTCTGAACAGAGTGTACTGAGGGGTTTCTGACACACTGTCGCCAGGTGTTACCATGTGGACACAGCGTACGGCGCCCTATTGCACACGTGCATGATGCCCAAACACACAGACACACGCAAAGACCTTATAGCTTTCACCTAGGGTTTTAGTCATGAGACAGTAAAACACACAAACTCACCCGTTTATAGGACAGTTGGAGCCAAACTGCATTTCTGACGAACGGGAACTGTTCCCATAGCTAACGCCGTATTTGCCGATAGGTAATGTGATAAAAGCTGTTGACCAAAACTTTGGATTTAGCAGTTTGATTTTAAAAGAACTTTTTTCAGGTTTGTTTTTTGTTTGTTTGTTTTTGAGACAGAGTCTCGCTCTGTTACCCAGGCTGGAGTGCTGTGGCATCATCACAGCTCACTGTAGCCTCAAACTCCTGGGCTCAAGTGATCCTCCTGCCTCGGCCTCCCCAGTAGCTGGCTACAGGCGCCACCACACCCGGCTAATTTTTCTATTTTTTGTAGAGACAGGGTCTGTCTCTTGCTCAGGCTGGTCTCAAACTCCTGGCCTCAAGCGATCTTCCCACCTCAGCCTCCCAAAGTGTTAGGATTACAGGCATGAGCCACCGCACCTGGCTTTTTTTTTCAGTTTTAAACGAGTTTAGGGTTAAAATTTTAATGTTTACATTTCAGGCGGGATTGGCTGAATTGCATAAGAGAAACAAAATCTCTAGGTAGCCTTGAATTAGCAACACATCTATCTTCTGTTTGCCCAGCTGGTTTGCTTGATCGGTCAACGCAGTGGGGAAAACATTTTAGCAGGTTTTTTTAGCATTTTTTTTCTCGGCTTCTGTGTGGCAGAAAAAGCAATTTTTATGCCAGACAAAGATAGCTTATATTATTGCTCTGAGCCCACAGTTTTGACCTGTTGGATCTGAGGGCCTGACTTTCATAAACATTTACCCAGTTCTTTCCTGTTAGACTAGCAACCCTTCAATTAACTGTCCATCGCCCTAAGCAGTCGTTACTCAGGCAAACCCGACTTCAGTTCCCAAAAGGTGTCCAGGCTTCTGGTTACCATAGCGCTGTTGTAATTTGTAAAGCCGGTAGTTTGAAAACCCTTTAAGATTTTTTTTTTATCTTGGCTGGAATGCCATAAACAGTGAGTTTTATCTCAACACCAGCAGAAAAGTCAGCAGATTAAAAGTGGGAAGAAAAAAAAATAGAGATAGTGGACTTAGGAGGCTCTACATGTTAACCCTGTAGTAGAGGGCGTTTTAGAGAGTTCAGATAATGACCACTGAGCTCCGAATTTTCCTTGATGTAATTTGCCCATCAGTTTTAAAATGCGTGAGGACAGGCTGTGATGTAGCTGGCTGGAGTCCCAGGAAACCTGCCACGCCTGACGTTGAGAATCCCATTCAGTTTCTTAACCAATATCTTGAAAGCAAAGAAAACGCTGTAAACTTGTCTGGGAAAGTGAGGAGTTTGGCCCAGCGCTTTAAGTGATGGCACTGTGGTGGCTTTTAATCGGCCACCTGCAACCACCGCGTAGATCAGCGTTCGCTTTGCTCTCAGAAAACCTCCAGGAACACGGGGAAAGAGCGAAACCCTTTACAGATGGGCACAACCAAACAATGGGAAAGCAAGTCAGAGCGTCCACAGAGACTTCAACCCGGATAGCAGCTCAGAGGAAACGTCAGCGTGGGCGCCCGGAGACAGAGCGCAGACTCTGCGGGACCAGACACTCCGCTTCGCAGCTGGGAGGACTTGCCAGAAAAGCCTAGAAGGCTTTCGTCGGCCCAGGAGGGACGTAAGGTCCCCTGCGAAAAGTGGCCTTTCACCAAAACAAGTCTCCTACAAAAGCCGCTACCAAGAAGAGGGCGGCGAGGAGACTCGCCAGGGCAGAAGGGGCTCGTGGGAGCGCCACGCTGCGCTTCCTGACACAGCGAGCAACTCCAGGTCCCGCCCAGGTCCATTTCACTGCTACATGACACACAGCGACAGACTCTGTGAGGGACAGTGGCAGTGGGGAACGTGCACGCCACGGTACACACGTGCGCACGCAGGGAGGTGTTCACAGGACGAATGGGGGTGACGCAGTGAGACGACTGTCCCTCGCGGCAGGTGGCACCAGGCCCCAGCTGGGCAGGCGGCTGCTGTGCGGACATCCCCGCGGAGCACGTGGCCTCGCGCAGGGCTGTGGTTTGGCCGCCGTTGCGACGGCCCCTTCCTGCCCCTCCCTGGCCCAGGTGTCGGGGCTGACCCCAGTCCCGATACTGACGATGTCACCAGGCGTCTGGGCTCGAGGAGGGGGAGGTTCCCAGACCCCCGGCAGGGTCGGGGCCACTTGCTCGCTCGGTGCTAAGGGACCCAGGGACCCCCGGAGGCCGAGCACCGTCCCCACCCCGCTCCTGGGCAGGGCGGGAGCGGCGAAGGCTGCAGACAGAACGCTGAGAAGACAGTTCACCGTCCACACACGCACCAGGAAACCACCAGCTCGTCCTAGAAAACCCTACAAACTGCTCAGCTCTGCACGGTTGGCTCCAGACTGAACACTGAGCGTGGAGACACAGTGCTTGAGCCCGTTCCCCACAGCTGGGGACGGACGGCCGTGACCGCCGTGGTGAGAGCCGAGGCAGAAGCCCTGCTTGTGCGAGGGACACAGCAGCTCTCCGTCCTCCACCGCTCAGCAGCTGCTGGTCCGGCCACCCTCGACCTCGTGCCGAGGGCTCATGCTCTGGGGCCGGGGACCCCGGTTGATGTGCTCGGTATTGCTCAGCAATGGCTTCTGCACCCCCACACCGCAGCCTGATCGGTTCATGCAGCTTCTAGAAGCTTCAGGTTGAGCTTCCAGGCAGACAGCACAGCTCTTGAGACCACACCTGGGGCCATGTTCCTGGGGAGAGGCTGGGCTGAGCGTCAGGACAGCTCTCTGCAGGGCAGCTGTGGTGGCCCAGTCCTGGTACCAGGCACCCAGCAAACGGGATGGGCCCCGGGGCTGGCGCAGCATGGCCACCCCACAGGGCGGGGCCGGCCCACACCCAGCATCCCTGGCGGCACCGTGGGCAGCTTCAGTGTAGAAGGCAGAGGGGGGCTGCCGCGGGAGGTGGGCCAGCCCTGCCGGCCGCCCAGACACGGAGGTGGCGGGAGAAGGCCGGGTGCCAGGAGCGTTCCTCCCGACCACAGCCGGCACGATGGACAAAGTGGCCGTCGGTTGTCCATGACTTTAGGATGTAAGATCTTGAGGGCGTGTGTCACACCAGTGATTCCAACAGTTGGACAGAACACGCATCTCAGAGTGAGGGGCGCTCCGCCCTGACCCATCCCCAGCAGAGCAGGAGCACAGGCCACAGCCGGCCTTGTCCCCGGGTGTGGGAACCCGGGGCTGCACCTCCCCAGCCAAGACCTTGACCTAGACGTCCCTGTGCAGGTGATGGGAGTGCCCGCTGGGGGTCAGGAGGACACCAGCGCCCCTGCAGGAAACCCACTGGCCCACCCATCCCCCAGCCGTCCCCGCACCCTGGCGTGGGCCTCTGCGGTGACAGCTGGGCGCAAATCCAGAGCCGCTGTCCTGCCAGCCTGGAGGAAGACGGTGCTGGAGCAGCTCTGTCCTGCGAGCACAGGGCGGGACACGCAGGTTTGTGGTGGGAAAGATCAGTGCTCCTGCTGCCTCGGGATGAGCTCGGCCAGGCGTGACGTAGCCCAGCTCCCTCTGGGGCAAGGTCCACAGCCTGCAGACGCTGGAACACACACCTGACTCGGGCACATCTAGCTTGAAACAAGACAGTATTTTTGAAAATCAAATTGAAAGGCTGGGCAAATATCTTCGAATTTTTCTTGGCAACTAACGCTTAAGAACGATGCTGCTTTCTCCAGGGACCTTTCTGGATCTCGGCCACACTCCACCCGGGCCCTGTCCCAAGACCGTCCTCCCCACGCCCTTCCCAGTGCTCTCCCCAGGACTCTCCTCCCAGGACTGTCCTCCCCAGGACTGCCCTCTCCAACACTGTCACCTTCCGGTGTCCTCGCAGTGCAGGGAATTACAGTGGAATTTAATAAGCTTTCAAATTAATGCTCTGGAGCATGAAAAACTCTCTATTCAGGAAGGCGGGAAATCTAGTAGTGAATTTTTTAAAGTATTAGAATCAAGTTTATTGAGGTGTAATTTACCTCCAATAAAATAAAATTATGTGTTTTTAGCAAAAATGAATGCCCCGTAAGCTCCACCATCAGTGCAGAGAGCATCTGTCCTAACGCTCCCTGCGCCCCGCCCCGGCCCCAGACAACACCAGGTCTCCTCCCGCCCCCACGCCGCGCACCGTCAGGAAGGCCCCCGACACTCCCGGGACTGGCGACCGGTGTCATTAGTTCAGGCTGGGTTTACCCAGTTTTGCCAGCCTTCCCAGAAAACCAGCTTTTGGCTTTGCTAAATTTCTGCTTCTCTTTCTTCCACCGATACCTGTTCTTTATTTTTTAATACTTACTCCGTGTTAAGTTTACTCTTCTTTTTGTAGCATTTTAAGGGAACTTCAGGTCACTGATTTCAAGCATCTTTTTTTCTAGAACAGGCATTTAGACCTATACAGTTCCCACTAAACAAGAAATATTTTCCTAAACGTTTGAATCAGAAATGATTAGAAGTTTTACGTGTTTTGTGAACCTTTCAACCTGTGAAATCTGCTCTGATTCGCACGTCTCCCTTGCATGTCGCCACAGCCATGCGGCCCGTGGGCCCGGCCCTGGCTTTGCTTCTCTTGGTTTGGGGCGCTGGGACCCAGGGGTGATGGCGGGAGTGGGCGCGTTTCGGACAGATGCCCCCAAGAGAAAGTGGACCTGAGTTCTCTCTCAGCTGTCCTGCTGGTCAACCGCGAGGGCAGGAGCGAGGTCGAGGGGAGCCCTTGGCGTTCCCCACAGCCCAGGAGCAACTGGACACAGTCACGAGGGGTTCCGTCCCTTGGCACCAGCGGACCTCGCAGGTGCCATTCGTCAGAGGTTGTCTCTGCGCCCAGAGCACCCCCAGAGCAAGCCAGGGTTTGAGGGGACAAATTGACTTGTCCCTCTGGTCACTCAAGGCTGCTATTCGGGATTTTAACCTGTTTGCTGTGGAAAGGAGAACCGTCGAGTCACTGCCCCTGGCCTCTTCCTCACACCTCCTGAGCGTGCAGACGGGCTTCTGCTGTATTTCACTGCGAGGCGGAATCTGGAGGCATCTGCGTGGGGCTCGCTGGCAGAGCCCTGCTCGGGCTGGAACCCCCCCAGGCAGAGCAGAGATCTGCCGCAGACATTCCTGGGTGGCAGAGGGTCCAGCTGAGGGTAGTTACGGGATCCCAGGAGGGTCAGACCCATGCTGGTACCCAGTACCAGTGAGCAGAGAATGCGTGAGTCCAGGGAATTAGGCATTCTTGGGTCCAGGGCACAGATGGGCCTGAGTACAGACACTATGGACATAACGGGGCCGGGAAGCTCTGCCCACTCCGGACAGACAGAGGCACCCAGGGAGCGGCAGACACTGAGAGATGACGGGACACAGTGTGCCGGCTTCCCCTGCCATGCCATAGCCCCAGCACAGAACTGTGCATCCAGCCCTGGTCCGGCAGGGCCGGGGCTGCCCTTTGCCCGGTGGCCACAAGTCCTGGGCCTTCCTGGGGCTCTCCTGGGCCTGAACCCCAGAGCCAGCCGGAGGCTACTCCACCCTCACGCACCAGCGGACGGGGGAGTCCGGGCTTAGTAAGCACTCTGTGAAGCCTGCAGTCATGCTGGTGACTAACGATGTCATCACCAGTGCTGGTGGTGGCAGAGGGTGACATCTGAGACCTCGTTTCCAGAGGTCAAACAAAACACAGCAAAGATGCCGCCCTATAGGTGAAGCCGCTGGTCACACGCGTCTGCCCACCTCCACCCCAGAACGTTTCCTGGAGACATTAATTCTCCCTGGATCCTGTAAAGGGAAGTTTGGTTTCTCCTGTAAGAAGCCACAGAGACCTGAGGCCCACAGCCCAGACGCGGAGGGCGCAGAGCCGCTAATGAGGAGTCTGGGCCGTGCTGAGAGCCCGCGGCTTTGTGCTCCGGCCGTTGTTAACAATGTTGCACTCTGGTTAAGGGAGACTCTACAACCGCACTGGAGTGTTAGTAATTGGGGCTCCTGCGGCCCCAACGCCATTCAGGCGCCGCTAATCTCTGTGCGCTCGACAATGCAGCGCCCAATGGGAAGGAAATGTCGGGTTATGTCCCGAGCCCACCTCCCGCCCACCCTCCATCTGTGCCCGTGTCAGGGCTTACGGGAACATATGCTGCCTGTTGCTCACTGACCATCTGTTCACAGAGCTGATGAAGTGTCCCCGTTACCGTGGTGACGGAGCCCTTGATTGGCGGTGGCCCGAAAACATTTGCTGCTCAGGTTTCCCTTTTATCTGTGCTCTGGAATGGGCTGGAGAGGCGGCTGGGCCCGGCTGGGGCGGGGGAGGCCCGTGTGACCAGCCGCTTCACCCCACAGCGCGAGTCCCTGTGCGTAGCTGGGCCTGAGGAGCTGGGGCCCCCGGCAGCCCCCGCGAGGGCCACAGCCTCCTCCCGGCAGCCGATCCCAGCCCGGGCAGCGAGGCCCAGGCACAAGCCCAGACTGGGCCTGCCGCCTTCTCCTCCGAGACCTGGAAACTGAGTGTCACAAAGCCATGTCCTGCAGCTGCTGATTCGCAGCCTCCTGGGACTGGGAACAGTGGCAGGGCCAGCCCTGCTCAGGGCCGCGGGCGCACGGCTGGGTTCTTGCACCGGAGGCCGTGCATGCTCGGGGGTTAGCACGGGGAGGAGCGCTGTGTGCACAGGGAGCACCTCCGTGTTTCATCACGAGGGGTCGAGGGTGCGGCACCCCCCTCTCCCACACAGCTGGGACCAGGCCGAGCTCTGCCCCAAGCTCTCTGGAGCTTCCTTTTCACTGGGTGACACAGACTCGCAGGGAAGCCAGGGTCCCCGGAAGATTCCATTTGGGACGGGGAGAAGCCACCTCTTGGAATGAGGTCAGTCCATCAAGGCCAAAACTCATAGCACCTGCCTGCAGCCCTTCCAGAAATGCCCTTCCCAGAATTTAGAAGGCCCAGGGCTCTCACTTCTGGTGGGTGGTCACAGCCCCCAGAATTTTACTAAATGTCGAAAAGCTCATTTGTGGCATTAGTGACCTGCCCTCGGCCGCTGGCCATTTCGTCAGTGTGGCCTTCCGGAGCCGAGCGGGGGCCTTTCACAGCAGGCAAGTGCCCGCCCCACCGTCCTCTCCCTTCCTGGGTCCTCCCAGGCTGGACAACCCTCCAGACCTCAGTGCCTCCCTCCGAAGCCGCACCCACCCGCCGAGACCCCTGCAGGCTGCTGCAGAGCTGTCCAGGGCTTGGCCAAGCTGCCAGACCCCTCGTTTGATGGGATGCTTGCTCCTTAAAAATAGGAAGTTCATCACTTATGGAATTATATTTTCCTGTGTCATTCATCATTGCAGCTTGTGAGCATAAATGGTGTTATTTAAATAAAATTAAAATCTTTCAAATTAACCAACAAAGGTGTGTTGGGCACCAAAGGGATTTAAGGGAAAGTCAAACTTGGAATTTTACCAAACTCCTACTATTAGGTTTTACTATCTCAAATGAAAATGAAGTTTCTTCGTAATATCTCCTTTATGTTTTAATTTACAACAGATGCACATAAGAGATCCATTTCCAGGTTACTTGGATAAAGAGTGAAAAATGCTGGTCTTCAGTTGAGCCATTTCCCTCTGCATTTCGACTGTTCCAAACACAGAAATAGAAGGAAAGCTTCCAAATTTTTTTATGAAGCCAGTATAACGTTGCCACTGAGATCAACAAAGAGAAAACTGCCAGCCAATCTCATGCACAAATACCAATGTGAGAGCCCGAAGTGAGACAGGCAGCAAACAGAATCCAACGGCATGTTGAACGAGCTACACACCATGGCTAAGTGGGTTTTTCTGTCCCAGTGAAGGAGAATTGACTCAATATTAGGTCTATTAATATAAATCACCATTTAATAGAGCAAATGAGAAAAATAATGTGACCATCTCTGCAGATGCCCACAAGCACTGGATGGAAGTCAACACCCTTTCTCTGTTTTCAAAAATGTCCCTGATAAAATAGAAAGTGATGAATAGTTCTTTCACATGACAAATGATCTCTGTCTCACCCTGAACATCCCACCGGTTGTGAAGGGGACAAAAGAGACTCAGCATTTCCAGTGTGCATTTCTTCTTTGTTCTGGGGCACTGGCCCATGCAATTAGGGCAAAATAAAGAAATTAGAAGTGCAAAAATAAGAAAGAAGAAGACAAAGTGATGATTACTTGTACATTATTTTACTGTATATCTAGATAACCCTAGAAAAGTAATTGAAAAAACTGTACAAAAGCAAGGTATAAAATCAGAATATAGAAGTTAGCAGTCTTTCTGTAGAAACAAGAACCATCAGGAAAAATGATAGAAGAAATGGTCCCATTTAACACAGCATCAGAAAAAGGTAAAATAGCTAAGAATTTGGTTAGGAAGAAATGTGAAAGCCCCACAGCAAGAAAATGCTGCGATGCCTCTGAGACACACACATACACACACAGACACAAGGACACACAGACACAGGGACACACACGTGACCAAAGGACAAGCATACACGTGCTTGGAAAAAAGGCCCAATGTCATAAAAATGTCAATTTTGCAGTTTATCTGCACATGTAGAGTAATTCCAATTAAAATGTTAACTTTTTTAAAATCACACAGGCTAAATCTAAATTCATCTGCAAGAACAGATAGAGCAAACCTAAAAAAGAACCCCAAATTATAGAGAAACTGGTCCTATCAGTATTAGAACATATGATGAACTCTCGTCTAAAACTACATGTTACTGGAAAATGAATAATTAGAAAGTACAGACCCCAAATACCTGCAAGTTCTGTGATAACGGCATTTAAATCACTGGGGAAACAGTTTTCCTATAATGTGTTAAGTAGGTGAGTCTCCTAGAAAGACTACAAAGCTGGTTCTATACTTCACCAAAATTTATTCCAGATGGATCAAAGATTTAAATGCAAAAAAAAAGAAGAAGAAAAGAAGCAAAGTGTCCTGGAAGAGGCCACGGGACAGTTTTTAATCGCACTGAGGCATGAGGCCTAAATACAACATAAGATCCAGAAACCATAATAAAATTAATAAATATAACAAAAATAAAAAATCCACACGGAAGGAAACACTACCGTAAGTCAATCAAAAGACAACGACAAGCTGGGAAAAAACTGCAAGACCAGAAAGAGGAGTTTCCTAATATTTAAGTCAGTAAGAAAGAGACGAGTCAGTCCCTGAGGAAAAGGAAGTGAGAGACTCCAGCCAGCTCGCAGGAAAGACCGTGTCCGGCACCCTCAGCGCAGGAAAGGACGCTCGACCCGCCCACAGAACCGCCTGGGCCGTGTCGCCGGCCGTGTCGCAGACCGCGTCACCGACCCGGGGGCCAGGCCGCGTCCACCAGAACCGCGCTCGCGGCGACACCGCCCGGCGCTTCTCTCCTGCGGACCGATGCCGCAGACGCGGTCACACGCACGACGGCGTCCGCTCGGGGCGCTGCGGCGACAGTGGCCCCGCGCGCTCCGGGAGTGGCTTCGGCGCTGAGTCGTGGCGATCTGGCGCCGTCCTGGAGCGAGCCCGGAGATGGAACCCAGAGTCGTGGGCACCGGCCGTCCCTCGCTACAGGGCCCGCCCCAGTGCGCAGCCCGGCGGGGCGACACCGCCAAGGCCCAGGCGGCATCTGGGGGGGCGGTCCCTCCCCCCTGGGCCTCCCCGGCCTGGCGGGAGCCGCCCGAGGACAGAGTCGGGCGCGGCCTGCTGTGGCCTCGGAGCCCACGAGGCTTTCGGTCCGAAGGGCCCCGCTCCGAGCGCCGCGTGGACGGGGTCCCCGCGCAGCGTCGGTGGCAGAGCCGTGGCCGGTGGAGGACACCGCAGCCGCCTCCGGCCTCGCCTCCGCTCGCTTCTTCCCTTTCCTGAGCCGGACACAGCAAGAACCGAGAAGAAAGAAGCTACGACCGGGACGGAGGGGGTCGCGGGGCCTGCGCCTTCCTGGCCGGCCGGGTTCGCCCGGAGTGGGCGCGCAAGTCCCCGCCCCAGCAGGGCTCCCAGCCACGCCGGCCAGGGCCGGAGGACAACACGGAACGCGGAGCTTTAGCAGAAGGAAACATGCAGAGCGGCGGTCCCTTCAGCTCCCCCCACGCAGTCTCACTCCTCCCGCGGCCTGTCCCCAGGCGGCTCCACCGCGCCCGCCCCCGGCCTCGCAGCCGCCCGCGCGCGCTCCCGACGGGAGGTGGGGCCTGTCGGGTCCGGCCCAGGGTGGCAGCTGCCCGTCAGAGCCGCCGAGCTGCTGCCTTGGCCAGGGGCTTGCACCGCGGCGTAGGGGTCGCCCCGCGCCCTGACCGTGCCCGCCCGCCTGTGTGTCTCACCTCCGTGTGCCCAGCCTGTGCTGCGCCCGATCACCTGTTCTGACCTGCCCCGCGCCGCTCCCACCTGCTCGCCCCGACCCCCACCCCGTGACCGGTTGCTCCTGAAAACACGGTGGTTTGCTGGGCCCAGAGTCGGTGGGAGAAGGAAGGTCGGGGCCAGCTCCGCGGAGCCGACCGGGGGAGGCGCTTCCGGGAAAGGCACCTGCGCATCGTGTTTAAGGAACGTCAGAGCCGGTGACCCCCGCGCTCCCTCGTGTTCAGGGCTGGGGACCGCCCACTCCGCGGGCTCCGTGGACACCTGTCTTCCCGCCGCTGCCCCTCGCGGGCGCGCCCCCAGCAGGCGGCGTGTGACCAGGGGTGACACCTGTCCCAGTGCCCGCCTGAAACTGCCTGGCTTCCTGCGCCAGCATCCAACGGCCTTTGCTCACCTGCCCTGTCCCAGGGGCCTCCTGCACTTGCTCAGCTCGGCTGACCCAGCGGGATTGGGGTTCTCGCCGCCCAGGGGCTGTGCTGGCCGTGGTTGGGAAGTAGCCCTCCCAGCGGAGGGCCCTGCACACACCCACCTGTCCTCGGACTGTCCAGTACAGAAGGAATTTGCGCTGCACAGACTCACACACACCCCACAGCAAGCCAGCGTGCAAGGTGGCTCTGCTGTTAGGTCACCCCTCTCCTCTCTGGGTCTGGCTCCTGACTGATGGACCGACTCCCACTGCCTCCTGTCTTCCCTCGAGCTGTCTTCGACTCCTGCCCTCCCCATCTTCCCAGCCACGCCTCTCACCACGCCTAGGAGTTTAACGCCTCGGGGACGGGCTCCGGCCCCGTGTTCACTGTCACAAATCGCCCACGCGAGCCCTACAGCGCTGCCCGCTGGCACTGGGTGTGCTCTGCTTCCCCCCACACGTGTCCCCACCGCTGTCCCTCTGTGACCTGGCTACTTGGGTCCGCTGCAGCACGTGGCACCAGCTGGCAGAGGCAGTGAGACCACCCTGGGTGTCCTCAGTGCCACAGAAGCTCTCTCTGGCCCGCCGTGACCATCTATTGTCTCTGCAGAGCCTGGCGTGGCTGTGGGTGGTGCCCAGAGTGCTCAGCGTGCGTCGGAGTGGACGCCGGCTGCTGCTCGGGCCCTGCTGGCTGGGGTGTGGAGACAACCCTCAGGCCCAGCACCAGCTCTCTACGCGTGGACACACCCCAGCTCCACATCGCTGCAGCAGACTGGGGGCCTTGCAGGGCAGAGGGCATCTGCAGCACACCAGGGCCACGTGTGTGCTGTGGCAGAGGCCACTGTCTCTGCACCTCGTGTCCTGACAGTCCTACCCACAACTCTGTGGTCCCTACTCAGCCCTGGGCAAATACGGGCTGAGGCCCTTCCTCACCCACTGTGTGAGGATTCACAGCTGAGAGCTGCGAATGGTTGGTGTGTAACACACGACAGAACACGTGTGGGTGACCGTGTCAGGACGTGCAGCCTGAGGCAGGGGCGCTGCATTGAAGGAAGCTGAGGGGGAGGATGGCGGAGCGGCTCTAGAAGGTGGGTGGGGGGGCCGAGCCCCGCCACAGCGTCAGCCCCAGGAGAGTGTGAGCGGCCGGCGCCGGACGGGCACCACCTCTCTCCACGCCCTGTACCTTTGTGTTGTTTGAACTTGTCACAAGCTTGTGTGGCATTTGTAATTAAAAGACAAACTCAAGTGTAAGTCAGAGGGAGGAAGACAAACAGTTCTGTTCCTGCCTAACCCCCTCCTGAGATTTGGCTGCTAACTCCTTGAAAACTATGGTCTTCCTGCAAAACTTCAGGGACGAAGGACGTGCCTGGGGGAGGCAGGGTGGGACGGGTGTCCCCACGAAGGCAGGAGGAGCCCTGTGGGCGGTGGGGTCGCAGTCACGTGGGGTCAAAAGCTGACGCAGCTTTGAAATGCAGTGACCCCCTCGCGTCAGTTCCCTCGGCTGTTCTCCCAGTTAGCTCAGAAAGGTGGGAGCTGTAGCCCCCAAAGCCACGTGCAGCGACTGCCACTTGGGCTTTTGTCCCCCTTGCGTGTTTCTTCCCTGGCCACCGTATCCTCCGCCTGTCTGGCGGCTCTTATGCCCTGGGAGTGGGGCCAGTTGCCGGGCCGGGAGCAGGTGGTCTCTGACCACTCAGCCCAGGGAGGGTCAGCTACACACAGAGAACAGGATGCCCAGGGGCAGGGAAGGGGGAGGCGGACTGGGGGCCTGAGCAGGCTGTGATGGGTGGGGTCGCCCAGTGCAGACACAGGAGAGGCTGGACCTTGGACCACGGAAGGTCTCTGCAGCCACCCAGGTCCTGCCGGGCCACCAAGCTCCCTGCCCCCTGGGCGCGGATGTCACCCTCTGAGCCCATGCCCCAGCCATGAGCGAGCTTCCCCAGCACTGGTCCCAAGCTGTGGAGAGGGGACAGTGTGGGAGCCGCGGGGCCGCGGGGAGGGCTGGTGTGGGAACTGGCTCCGGCTGCAGCTCTGCTCCTGCGCACGTCACTCCCAGAGCCAGGAGGAGATGGCGGCAGGGTTGAGGTGTGGCTGAGACCTCGCTCACTCCCTCGCACACAGAACTCAGCCCACCCGGGTTCTTCCCTCTTCCCATACCCCCTGAGGCCCCCCAGGCTGAGCAAAAGTGCAACTTCGCTGGGATCACACACGCGTGATGGTTCTTTCTTTGCTCGGCGAGCCATCCACGCCGCCCCCTGAAGACAGGAGCGGAGCCCCTCTGAGGACGGGGTGCGGTGGGGCCACCACCGTCGGGGCTTCCACCTGCTCAAGCCCCCCCAGCAGGCAGAGCTCGGAGTGCGGCACACAACCCTTCCTCCCGGCAGCTTCGCAGTCACGGCCAGGACCAACATCACAATCTCATCACTAGGCAATTTAGTAATTACTGCATTTGTGTCAAAAAAACAGGTTTCATAAAAGGATCTTAAAATATGTTGATGTGATTTGGGGGCAATTGTTTTTAACGCCTCCCCCAGCGGGCATTCCAGCGGGTTCTAAATATCCCAGCAGCTCTGCTGGGACTCAGGGACTGAAGCAATTTCCTCCACTATGGTGAGAACGTGTAATTAGTCAACTGAATAGATTTTAACACTATTTTGGGAAGCTGTTGGCACTGTGATCGCAGTGTTGCGTGTCTGGGTCTCATTGCCTTTGTGCGTGTGTGCGCCTGTGTGTTAATTATATACTTCAGCAGCTGCCGCCAGGCAGGACCAGCCAGTTTTTCTTTTCTTCCTTCTCTCCTGGGACACGGGGACTCACTCAGCCACAGCCTGTGGACACCACGGGGTACTCCGCCCACCAGGCCCTGGGGCTGCCCCAGCTCCCCCAGCTCAGGCAGAGCTGAGGCTGCGAGAACTCTCCAAGGTCTCACCCTTCTCGGGGAGCCCCGGCCTGGCCCTGACAGCAGCAGCCACGGTCTGGGCAGGAGGCAGAGGGCAGAGGGGGCCGGGCCAGGAGCCCCCATGCCCAGCCCCAGCTCCAAGGGTCCTTCTCGGGCAAGTGCCATCGAGGACCAGGGGCAGCCCCTCTGCCCCGTTCGTGAACCCAGACAAGGCCCTGGACACCTCTGGACTCAAGGTGCCCACCCAGCTCCGGGCCCGAATGTGGGGACGGGTGCCGCGGCCTCTGTCCAGGCAGGGATCTGGCCTCCTTGGCAGAGCTGCCCGTGCACACGCTGCTGACCTGGCTGCAGTCCCACGTGCTCTGCCTGGAACAGGAGTCTCAGGTGAGCCCTTGCGGCTGAGGGCTCCCGTATTGCACAGCTCGGCCTCCCTTCAGGGCCCCATTCTCTCGGGCGATATTAGTAGGATTGAACCAGAACAGCTCAAGACACGTGGGCAGCTCCCTGTCTGTGCTGCACATCAGACCTGCCTGAGGGCCTTGTCAGAACGCAGACCCCTAGGCTCACCCAGAACATGTGACTGGGGCTGGTGAACTGGCATCTCTGAGCCCCCGAAATGCCACGGGCCTGGGAACACACTTCGGTCACAGGACAAATGGAAGGCGTGTGCTGGCACCTTAGAAAGTGACTGGCTCTGCTTCCGGCTAGGCGGGGGGACTGGGCCAGTGCTCCCCAAACCGTGGTTCCTGTGGGGATACCTGGGAACGCCGAGAAGGCACATTCTGGTTCAGCAAACCACAAAGCTTCAGCGCGGAGGCGAGGAGGCCCCCCAGCCCCGTCACAGACACAGGAGAGTGTGACCACCGAGGACCTAGGGTCACGCTGCAGCCCTCAGAGCAGGCGGGTCCCTGGCCAAAGGACGAGAAGGCTCTGGCCTCTGCGCCTGCCCTCATCTGGGACTGCCAGGAAGGGGACGCAACCGGCCTCCGGTCTGAACAGGATGACAGGGCCACGCATGGCTCCCTGGTGTCGGGCAGGCGCCCACGTGCTCCACGCTCAGGTTCCCTGCACACAGGTGTGAGGAGGTGTCAGCACCCGGCCCTCCCCACTCACACCTCCATCCTGCGCGCAGAGGTCAGATCCGGGCGAGGAGGACAAAGGGGCGTGAATTCACTCCTGTGCATCCTGTTGCAGCCTGCGCGGAGCCTCCTGCCAGGGTCGGAGGTGTTTGCTGTTTCAGGAATCACAGACTTGCGCAAGGTCGGAGGAAGGCGGCTGGTGTCCTGGGGCCAGGTAGGCCTTGGATGGCGGAGAAGCACCAGCCGTGTCCCCGCCCAGGCCCGAGAGCCAGTGCTGGCCACAGTGCCTGGGATGCGCTGTGGGGCCGTCCTCAGCAGGCAGTGGTTGGTTTTCATGTTGAGGGCAGCCCCGCTGCAGCTTAGGGCTGGTTGGTGCCGTTTCTCATCAGAACCGCCGCAGAGGCACTTCCAGCCCCTGGGGCTCTCTCACCCCCACAGGAGGGTCGGTAAGACCCCTACTGCTCGAGCCACTTTGCCCTTCTTTCAAAAGCGAGGTCAGAAGAGCCGCCCACTCAGCTACTCAGTCATTGACCTGCCTTCACTGAGCACGGCGACACCAAGTGCTGCCCAAACCAGCCGGGGGAAGAGCCCAGCGGGGCGGAGGCTGCCGGGAGGAGCAGCTGGAGGCCCCTCTGGCCCGTGGAGGCTCTGTCCTGCGTGGGCCTGCCCTGGGGGCGGGGGGATAAACGTCCCCAAGGGGTGTCAGAATTCCACCTTCTAGAAGACACTGCAGCACACGCCCATTTGCACCAGAAATGCTGCTGGACAGGGCAGGGATGAGGGGTGCCGGCCTCTGCTGGGAGTCAGACATGGGGTTCCCAGTGACCCAGAGGGTCCCGGCAGCTCTCTTCCCGCCTCCTTCACCCTGGCTGCCGCCCGATGTGCCTAGAGGAGGTTCGAGGCAGCGTCCTGTGCCTGATTCTGTCTCCAGTGAGCACCAGGAAGATGCTGGAACCACCTCCACAGGTGGGGCACCCAGCAGGGCAGGACCCCGGGTGCACTGTGTACCCCTAACACGGAGAACTGGTGGTGGATCTGGGCGGTCTACCTGCTGGGCAGGCTCTTCCTCCTGCAGAGACTCCTGCCTGGGGCAGGTGAGGCTGGGTGGGCCCGGGGAGGCCAGGACCCACTCTCAGGTTGGCACAGCATCCACAGGTGGTGGTCGGAGGGATGGCTGGCTCGGCTAGCCCTGCCCAGGTCAGTCCCCACCACGCCAGGCTTATGGGCATCAGGCACCCTTGTCTTTTCTAAGGTGACACATGACCTTAGATCTGAGCGAAAAAGTGGGGAAAAATGGGGAAAAGTCATCACTTGCTGCACGACAGCTCCAAGGGGTCTTGGGCAGCCAAGAGGTGGCATGTCGTCCCAGGGAGGCAGCCAAGACCAGGGAGGGGAGGCCGTGTGGGGAGACCGTCTCAGCTCCTCACGGCCTGTGGGCCCCACGAGACCCTGGTTGGGCACCCGCCAGCCGGCCCCTGCCAAGCCCACCTGCACTCGCGCAGCCCTGGCCCCATGGACACGGCAGAGCTGGGTCACCACTGGGGCCACCTGCCGAGAGCACCAGGCCAGGAGAGGCGGCTTCTTTTGATGCCAGCAGAGGAGCAGATGTGGCCACAGCCCTCCCGCCGAGGATGCCTCCCAGGCAGGGGCGGCCAAGGCCTCCCACCTGCCCTGCAGTGGCTGCAGCCACGAGAAACTCCAGCACCCCCATCTGTGGGGCGGCCACTGGCTCTTTAAGAGAAGGGAGACTGTATCCTCCAAGTCACAGTTCTAGAAAGGGAGGGCCCTGCCTCCATGTTGCCAAGTGCACTAAGGCTTGGCGGGTGCCAGCCCTGTGGAGCCCGAGAGCACACGGAGGGACACGGGCCGGGGTCCCTGGCACTGACCCACCGACCCACCTCTGGCTGCTGGGCAAAATCCAGCCTGCACCAAGGGTCAAAGTGGGGACCTTTCCCTGTTGGAAGCCGCATTAATTTAGCTGTAATCAAATAAGACCACATTCAAGAAACTCCAATTAGATACACTTAAAACTGTTCATTATTTTGTAAAAATCTGTTACGTACTTAATAATTTCAAAAAGTGAAAACTATTTTTAACTAACCTTTTAATGACTTTATTTTGTCTGCTTTCTGTTGGAAAGCATTTGAATGTTTGGTTGCAGCGTGGAGGTCCACAGTGTCAGTCGATCCTCTAGATGGTGTCGGTCATTTGTGACCTTAAGGGTGTCTTGACTTGGGTCAGGGAGGAGAACGTAGATTCGCAGCAGTAAGTGGTTAAAACGCAAGAAGGGTTTTTTGGGCACGTTGCCGAAGGCGTGGGTATTCCACTGCGTTTTTCCATATTTTAATTGGATCTTTCTCAGCATCAAGGGGTTTAAAATGTCATCCACTGAGAGCTCAACCAAGTCCGTCTGCAGTTCTTTAGGTGCCTCGATGATCTCAACTAGGTGAGGCTGAAATGCTAATTTGAGTGTGATGTCATGATGCTCAAAGTCAGTGAAACTTTCTTTGTATTCTCCAAGTAATAGGTCTGTAACAGCTGTATATTCTTTAAATGATTCACTATATCATCCTGCTCATAAATGACCTTTGCTAACTGGGGAAAATCTTCATCTGAAATTTCCTTTTGAAGAAGAAATGTTTTGAAAAAAGATAACTTTTTTCGAAATGTTTGGACTTTTTGCCACATAGCATAGGTAGACTTAGTTTTACCTTGCAAAGAAATATTCAAGTCATTGTGATTTGACATGATATCACACAGAAATACTGCATTCCTGTAGAAATCTTCTTTCAATAATTCACATTGCTAATTCTGTTCTTCATAAAATTTAACTATCTGTTCTTGCAGAGATAAAATTTTGGCTAACACCTGTCCCTGCAACAGCCAACGCACTTTAGAATGACGTGGCAAATCCACACTGAATACCTCACAGTTCAACTTTGGCATGTTATGAAACTGACAATGCCCTGTTGCATTTGCATGAATATAGTTACCAGCACTTATAACTTGTGTCAAAGTGTCACTTAAAATAGCAGCTTTAGCACAGAGATTTTGCTTATGCAAGATACAATGCAATGAGAGCATCTGGACCTGTTAATACTTTTTTTTATCTGCACAATAAACCCTTCATGTTTTCCTGTCGGGTGTCTGTACACACACTCACTAAATTTACCAAATGAAGTCCAACTTCATGACATTTGTCCTTTTTTTTTTTTTTTTTAGAGATGGGGTCTTGCTCTTGCTCAGGCTGGTCTCGAACTCCTGAGCTCAAGCGATCCTCCTGCCTCAGCCTCCCAGAGTGCTAGGGTTACAGATATGAGCCACCGTGCCCGGCCCATGACATTTATCTTGAAAGCTGTTGAAGACATCTATTCCCCGTGTTCTGCTCACAAGAATGCCCAAAGCGAGTAACTCTTTGTAGGAAAGAAAATCTTTTGTTATGACCCGAATGAAGTATAAAACCTGCGCTGAGTCAGTAGTATCGGCTGATTCATCCAAAGCAATTGAAGAATATATATTTTCCTTTTGAGGTATTGCATGAAGTTGTTCTGTTAAGTTGAAGGCTAATTCACGCTGCCAATCAGTTATGGTTCTCCTTGAGAGAGGCAGTTGTCTGTACTTTGAAACGTTGTCGGGGTCTAAGCATCCTACAACTTTGACGTGCATCCTTTCACAATTTCTACATCACTGATGGTTTCCCTTTTTTTCCCCGAGTACATAAACTTCTTTATAAGTTGCTTCAGTGGCATTATTTCCAGGTCTTATTGCTGCTTGAAAGAATTGTCTTTGCTTTTGCTTTTCATCTTTTAATTTCTGCAATACAAGCTTTTGTGCCTAATTTAAAATATTTGTGGAACTTACGAGTGTTGTAATGCTGATGAGCAATGACTTGCCTTAATGTTGATATTGCAGTGTCACCAAGCAAGCAAATCATCTTATCTTTAGCAGAAACATAATATTGTAATTCCCAATCCTCATTAAAAAATCTGGTTTCCTCCTTCAGTGTTCTCTTGGTCTTCTTTGACACGATGGGCTGTTAAGCAGACAGAATTAAAAAATATTGTCGAGCTGTGTAACTACACAAATTCCACTTCAAACAGAAACACAGCGCACTGTTGTCAAAAGCTGATAACAGACTGACGTGCTCGACCCCCATAAGCTCTCGCCAACCAGCCTCGTGCTGCGGAGACCCCAGTCAGGCGGGGAAGTTGGAACCGAGTCATGAGCATAGCAGCCGTCAACACAGCCCTTGTGGCTAACATTCTAATTGTGCTGGTCAACCTGGGAGGATTATTTAGTTGAAACTTATTTTATTCTTTGGTATTTTAAATACATTCATTTTAAAAATAAAAACATAAAGGACAAAAACGTATTAATAAAAATTAGAGGATTTGTTCTGTAAAATTTGGATTCAGTCAAAAGGCCGCACTCAAGGACCTAGAAGGACCTAGAAGGCCATATGTGGCCTTAAGGCCGCAGGTTCCCACCCGTGACCCAGGCGCTGCCCGAGAGCAGGCACGAGACCCCCAGCCTGTCATCTCCGAGTGGGGCCGAGTGCCCGCTGTGCGGAGCACGCAAGGCTCCCTCAGGGGGGCCCGGGGTCTGCAGGGCTGGGGCTGTCCAGACCAGAGCTTGGAGGGGGACAGGAAGCCAGGAAGTGGCATTGCCTGGAGCCCAGCGGCCCCAGCCAGATGCCAGGCAAAGCGTGGGCAGAGCCGGCGCGCCCAACCCCACTGACCTTGCAAGCCGAGGCACCAGCACCAGGCACGTCTGGAGGCGGGACGGCCTTCCGCACGAAGGCTGCAAGCGCAGGCTGCACATGGGCTGGCGGGGGCGGGGGGGGCTGTCTGGAGCAGGAGAGGGTGGGCGGCCACCAAGCATCGGTGGCAAAGGGGTGCAGGGAGCAAGACACGCCCGGCACCGTGAGGGAAGGGGCTCTAGCCGGGCCTCGAGGGCAAGTGCGAAGTGGACCCGCATCCACTTGAAATCGCCAGGGGCCGCGAGAGGCCTGTCTGGACCCAGGGAAGATGACACCGACTCAGGCGTGAGGCCCAGGCACAAAGCCCTGAGACGGGCAGCACTGGCCGCGTCTGGTGGCTGCCCTGCTTGGGGAGGAGAGGGGAAAGCCGCTCTGTCCGGAGCCGCAGGTGGCCCCGGGTTTGGAGAGGAGGGACGTGCCCAAGACCCTGCCTAGAGAAGAGCCGCTGGCCCTAGCAAAGCAGACGAAGACAAAGTCTGTCGCAACACTGATTCTCCAGCCTCACAGGTAGGGAGCACGGACGGGGCGGCTGATTTCAGGCCCAACATCTTGAGCTTAAGCTGACGCCAGATTTTCTAGAGGTGTCCTGTAAGCCAGTGGTCCCCAGCATTTTTGGCACCAGGGACTGATTTCATGGAACACAGTTTTTCCATGGACTGGGGTTGTGGGGGGGGATGGTTTCAGGATGATTCAAGCACATTAATTTATTGTGCACTTTATTTCTATGATTACATCGTAATACGTAATGAAATAATTATACAGCTCACCATGATGCAGAATCAGTGGGAGCCCTGAGCGTGTTTGCCTACAACTAGACGGTCCCATCGGGGAGTGATGGGGACAGTGACACCTGAAGTTTTGTCGTTTATGTCCAGTCTACTCTGAAATCTCGTTCTGGCTGCTGTCACTGCAAAAAACCCTGCGTCACAAAGATAGGATGCTGGAAATGGAAACAGGCTTTGCAGCACTTTTGTGGCAATCTCAGGATATTCCACCTTGACTTTAACCAGAACGTATGGAGATGTGAAGTTGTCTCGAACATACTTTTGAGGCCACTGTCGTTTGCGATCTCAAGCAGTTGATTCTCCTCTAGCACCGACAAAGTCGATTCACCTGGCTTATTCACTAATGGGTCATGGATCCATTCCTTCCCAGTTCAGGGGTCTCTTGGGGTTGGGCAGTAATGCTCACACTCTTGAAAACTGAGATAGGTGATCATGCACCAGCTGGGAGAAAGAAGGCCCTGGCTCATTCTCTCCCAAAATCTCTGCTAATGTTTGAAACATGTCAAAAATCCCAGTGTTCACTCGTCACCCCCATAATTCCAGTTTGGCTTTGAATGCAGCCACTTTATCTGCCGACTTGAACACAGTTGTCGTTCTCCCCTGAAGTGACAGATTGAGTTTTCAGAGCAGGTTGAATATGTCACACAATTAAGCAAGTTTTGTGACCCATTCTGTGTCACTGAATTGTGCTGCCAGTGGTGACTGTTTTTCTAAAAGAAATCTCTGGACTGGCTCTTGTAACTCGAAAACTCTGGCCAGTGATCTGCCTTTGGAAAGTCAACTCACTTCTGAGTATAAGAGCAGACGTGTGTGCTCTGCGTCCACATCCTCACAGAGCTGCGTGAACAGACGTGAGTTAAGGGCATGTACTTTAATGTGGTTCATGATTTTAATCACATCCTGCAAAACGTTGGTTAGTTCAGGTGACATTTTTTGGCTAGCCAGCATTTCTCTGTGGATGACACAGTGCATAGACTCACATTCAGAAGTGACCTCCTTACCCAAGCAGTGAAACCAGAAAGCCGTCCAGTCATGGCAGCTGCTCCGTCTGTGCATATATGACCCAAAATGACCCATTCAGTGTTCCTGATGTGTCATCATTCAAAGACTTGAACAGTTCTGCAGCTGTGGTGTTGGTTGGCAACAAAAGTGCACAGAACACATCCTCATGTACATCCTCCTGAAAATTATACTGCACAAAAACAAGCATTGTTGCCTTGTTGTCAACATCAGCAGACTCATCAATGTGGATTGTGAACCACAGTGACTCATTAATCCTAACAGTTGTGCCTCAGTATCCCCTGCTATTGCATCAATCCATCTAGTTATGGCGCTAGCCGAAAGGGGAACAGGTGCCACTTTTTGAACTGCAGCCTCTCCTTAAAGTTCACGGCCAATGGCCTAAGCAGCAGGCAGGATCAACCCTTCACCAACAGTAAAGGGCTTCTTAGCTTTAGCAATGGGGTTAACCACTAAGATGATGCTCTCAGTGCAGACACATTTGATGAGGTGGTGGCCTTCAATAATTGCTTCTGTTCTTCATGTTCACATTTTTCCTTTTGAAAAATTCCAAAGGCTTGTCTTTTAATGCAGGTGCTTGGTCTCCATGTGGCGGAGCAGTTCTGAAGGTTTAATGGCTTCATTGGATAGCCGGTCACCATATACAAAGGGGCTTGGAGAATGTGAATCACCTGGTGCAATGAACCCGTAATTTAAGCAGGACTCTTGGTATTTTATTTTAAATGCAGCTTTCATTTTGCTGGCAGTCTTAGGGTCTTCTGCTGTCTCATCATCGGGTCTTTTCCCCTCTTCAGAGCAGCTCTCCAGCGACGTTTGCTTTTTACTCATTTTGCTGGGGTTAACTGTGGGCTCAGCAAAACTGTGACTGAGACAAGTGCACAGTGCGGGAAAGAGGCGAGGATGAAAGTGGCAAATAAAATAATGGGTGGGCCATACGGACTAAAATAAGTGTCGGATCCTGACTTAAAGCTGCCACCAGATGCAGCTTGATTTTCATTTGCCACTCAGTGATAGGGTTTTGATATGGGTCTGCAAGCAATTGATTTATTACGGTCTCTGTGCAGTCAAACCCCTCTGCTAATGATGTTCTGTATTTGCAGCTGCTCCCCAGCGCTGGCATCACCACCTCGGCTCCACCCCAGATCACTGGGCATTGGATTCCCATAAGGAGTGCGGAACCTAGATCCCTCCCATGCGCGGTTTAAGTAGGGTTCCTGCTCCTATGAGGATCTAATGCCGCCACCGACCTGACAAGAGGCGGACCTCAGGTGGGGATGTGTGTGACGGGGAGCGGCTGTAAATACAGATGACGCTTCTCTCGCTCGCTCTCCAGTGCTCACCTCCTGCTGTGCGGCCCAGTTCCTAGGGAGGCCACGGACCAGTGCTGGTCCTCAGCCCAGGGGTTGGGATCCGAGGTCTGGGTTGTGGTGAGAACTGTCAGCATGTGGGTGTGAAGAGAGAAGCAGTGAGCAGGGAAGCGCCCCCCAGGGGCTGGGGTCTTGGGCACCCTCGGGCCCCTCTCAGCCTCCTGCTCAGACTTCAGCAGACAGCAACGCACTGTCTGTGCTCCAGGGTCTCCCTGCAGGACCCCGCGACTGCCAGACACAGGAGCCGCCCCTGCGACGCACAGAGAGAGGCCGAGGTGGGTGGCAGGAGGGCCCGTGCCCGGGACACTAGCTCCTCAGAGTGCGGCGGAGCAGCTTTGCCGGGTTTGAACAAGGAAAGCAGTTCTGAGTTGCCTCTGCAGGGAAGGTGGGCGGCAGGGTGGACCTGGAGAGACCCTGGCAAGAGGAATTCGCACTGGAGACATCTGCGTGCCGTGTCTGTCACTAGTGGAGAGCAAGCAACTCACTCCCGAGGACCTGGGATCCTGTCCCACCTCCCGGCTCCACCCCCCAGTTTTCCCCAAATGTGCCAGGAATGAGGCCAACGGCTGAGGCCACACTTGCAGGGACAGGCCCAGGTGCCTGGCCCCAGTGTCTGGCTCTGGCCAGTGGAGCCGCCCGGGTCAGCCAGAAGGGCCGGGCTGGGGGAGCAAACCGCAGGGCTCGCAGACCAGGCCGCTGGCTCCGTGCCGTCTGCAAGAAGGGCTGGGCCTTCCAGGAAGGGGCTTCCACCAAGAAATCAGAAAAGGAAGTCTCAGGAATTCTGCAGAGAAATCCAAATGAAGGTATGTTTAAGTATCACAGGAAATTTGGATGACAGCTTTCATAATAAAACATTCGGTAAAAGACCTCTGGTATTTTAAGGCCATGAGAGAATTTACACTGAGTCTACGACAGATCTGGAGAGAGACAGACCTGGCAGAGGGACATTACTTTTAAAAATAAAACAGACCCTCGGCTTTGTTTTTCTGGTTACTTTAACTGTTGCATCTCTCAAAAATATACATGCATTGTGATATAACATACATGCAGTAGCATGCATGGCTCCGTGGGGTGTTGTGTGTGTGCATATGTGTGTAAGCACCCTGAGGCTAAGATAGAATATTCCTGCACCCCAGAAAGCTCAACACGTTTTTCTGCTGAAACAGAGATAGAAAAAGATAAACGAGCAAAGAACTCCCCCCGCCAAAAAAAGAAATTTTAAATGACCTATATTTTCCGTCTCACCAGCAAAACCTGTGTCAACGGAAAAAAGACCAAACTCTGTAAAGAAATTTTAAAGAGATTTACTCTGAGCCAAATTTGAGGACCATGACCCGGAGCCACGCCCAAGAGGCCTTGAGCAAGTGGACTCGCTGTGGCTGGGTTACAGTTTGGTTTTATACATTTCAGGGAGGCAGGGGTTTCAGGTAAAGTCGTAAATCAATACATGGGAGGCATACATTGGTTTGGCCCAAAAAGGTGGGCCATCTCGAAGCAGGGCTTACGGGTTATAGGTGGGTTAAAAGATTCTTTGGCTTGTAATTGGTTAAAGACACGAAGCTTTGTCTAAAGGCTTGGAATGTTTTAACATAAGGAGCTCTGTATCAGAGATAAGCCACTGTACACAGATTTATTGTGTACATTGAGGACCTGCAGGTTTGTCCTGCATACCCTTGGGCCTGTTAATGGGTTACAAAGGATGTCACCAAGAAGGGAGGGGGCATGATGAGGCACGTCTGACCTCCCTCCTCACGGTGGGCAATGTAGTTTGAGGATATTGCTTTGGCCACGAGGGGGTCCATTTAGTCAGCTGGTGGGGGGGTGAGCCTTAAAATTTTATTTTAGTTCAGATCCGTGAGAAGTCAGACGGTGCCTCTCATGGGCTGCGAGGAGGGATGTGCAGGTCACAGACACCATCTCTGCTGGGGCGCGAGATGCTCACCCACACGTGTGTGCACACACTCACACATTCACACATAAACATCACACACGCCCAGTCACACATGAGCACACCACACACATTCACACGCACGTGCCTGCACACACATACGTATGCACAACGACACACAGACACATACACACTTGCACACATGCTCACATATGCACGGTGCACAAGTGTGCATACTCACACATTGGCTTGCACATCCCGAATCCCCAGGTTGGCGTCCGCAGGTAAACCAGAGAGGGCTGCAGCGCTGCTCCACAGAGCCGGGACGTGGACGCCCGGATCCCACTTGGCTCCCCGGCTGCTGAGGGCCCTGGGCCTCCAGAGTCGTTTGCGCGCCGTGTGGCACACAGACAAGCATGGACCTTGCCTGACGTCCACGTCGTGTCAAATAAGTAACAAGAGCAAAAGAATGCCAGCCAGCCTCCGCAAAACAGACACCGTGCAGAGCCGGGGCGGTGGTCGCTCAGCCTGCAGGCGCCACCTGCAGACACTCCAGGGCGGCTCCACATCACGGGGTCTCAGAACGTCCTCACTCAACCCATGGCTGAGTGCGGCATCTCTGAAAAACTTACGCGTGTTGTGGTGGGACACAGGCCACAACGTGCGCAGCTCAGTGGTGCGTGACTCGGGACAGCCCCAAGTCAGACGTGGCCCTGGGGACAGTGGGTCTGAGAGTTGGGGTCTGCGGGGCCAGGCAGGCCAGGGGACGGGGGCGAGTGGGGCGCAGGGCCTGGCCCACAGGCGGAGGCTGTTTCCCAGAAAGGCTGGGAGGGAAAGGGCAGGGGGGAGAGATTAGCTTTACAAAGCTAATCTCTCAAGATCACCACTCGGCTTTCCCTGGCTCCCGCCGGGACGGAAGCCTGTCTCTGCCTCACGCCGTGCACGTGGCTCCCTCTGGGTGCAGGCCCTCGGTGTGGCCTGGAGGACAGTCCAGGCACCTCCACACCCCGCCCGCCCGGCCAGCCTGGGAGCAGGATTCGGGCTGTTGCTGGAGAGGGTCCAGCCGCAGGGGTCGTTGGGAGGAGGGGCTGGCACAGGTGCCACTCAACCTGCCCTGCACCCCACATTTTCACAGAAGCGGAATCAGGTTAAAAATCGACGTGGGGCTGAGTGTGCGGCCCAGGCCCATAATCCCAGCACTCTGGAGGCCGAGGATCACTTGGGCCCAGGAGCCGGGGTTTGCAGTGAGCTCTGACTGTGCCGCTGCACGCCAGCCCGGGCAACAAGCCAGACCCTGTCTCAAAAAAGAGAAAGATCAGTGTAGGGTGGACTTGCAGAAAACGTGGTTCCCAGGGAGGAGGAAGCACAACCGGGGGCCGGGAGGGGAGGTGCCGGGGACCCTCAGCAAGGCCGGGTCGCCCCCACGGGGCAGCCTCTGGGGAAAGGTTTTGGGGCGAGAGGAGACGCAGCCCCTCCAGTGGTGGGTTCATATTTATTTATTCTGGTCTTGCTCTGCCGCCCAGGCTGGGTGCAGCGACGCAGGCGGAGCTCACTGTACACCTCACCTCGGCTCCTGGGCTCGAGCGATCCTCCCGCCTCGGCCTCCCGAGTGGCTGGGACTACAGCCACGCGCCACGCCCAGCTGGTTTTTAAACCTGTGAGAGCAAGCCGACCTTCTCTGACAGTTTTGCTTAAAGGCCCAAAGTCTTTGTCACTCAGGCCAAAGCAGCCCGTCGGCCTCCCCTCAGCTGCTGCTGTGGCCCCCGGGAGCACTGTGAGCAGCCTGGGGTGTACACAGGCCGCCACCCTCAAGGCTGCCAAGCAGAAGGCTGGTCCAGAAGCTGGGCCGGGGCCCAGATGTTCTGGTTACGCGGTCCCTGGTGGACTTGGGCACCCACCACCCTCCTCAAGGAAGGCTGCACCCGCTGCCCACACCTCGCCTGAGGTCTCTGAGGAGGGGCCGACGGGCTTCTGCCCAGGTGCGCTGCAAGCCTGACCCTGCCTAGAGGTCCCCGCTCGGAGACTCAGCAAAGCCCACAAAGCTGTGGAGGGAGGTTTCCACACAAACAAGGGTCAAGTGGGCGCTTTGGCCACACCCACCCTCTCTGGGAGAGTTAGAGGGTCGCCCTGTCCACACCTCCGGGAGCCCCACAGCAGGTGGCCAGGCTGGGCTGCGCTTCACAGAGCTGCTCCCTGCAGGCTCCTTTGTGCGCTGGAGGGTTTAATGGGTCCGAGCCCTGATCACACTTGGCTGAGAAGTACGGCCTCTCCAAATGGCCCTGGAGAGTGTCAGAGATCAAAGCTGCTGCCTGGGCCCCACAGCCACCTCCAGGGACAGGAATTCACACCTGCTGGGGAGGATGGCTGCTGACTAAGGCCTCACCTGCAAAGACGGGGCAGTTTGGACCTTGCCAGTGACAGGATGAAAGGTGAAGCTGCCCCACTCCGCAGAGGGTGGTTGTGAATTCAGTCCAGGCCTCTTTTCACAGGCCTTTGGCTTGAGGCCTCTGATCCCACTTTCTGCAAGCGGACGGGGTCTCCAGAGGCCCCAGCAGGGCCCCTCCTCTCTCCTGTGCCCGTTGTGCCACTGCCCTGGCGGGATGGGCGTGTCACTCGGACAAGGCTCTGCAGCAGGGCCAGGGGTGTGGTTGGGGCCAGCCCTGTAGCTCGCACACACTCGGTGCTCAATAAGTGTTTACTGAGTAAATGATTCGACACTCGATGTAACAGCTCCTGGGGGCCAGCCACTGCTGTGGACAACAGTTCCCCTGAAACTCTTCAAGTGTTGTGCTGCTAGCGGTTCCTGTCACCTTGGTCCATGTTCCTGCAGTAATAAATCTTAGCAGCTGGATCTCTTGTTCTACTCACAACTCTCTCTTGGCTGTGGAAACTTCGGCCTCACTCCAAGCATATTCCAGGAGCTGTGGGCTGCCAAATGCTACCGAAATTCCATTTCGGGGACAGCTGGGTTTTTGTCTATGAGAAATTGTCCCGATAATAGCTGGAATATGCCACGAACTAGTGAGATAGTTATCAATAGAAAATCTTTCCTAGAATAGACAATTTTCTATTCAAAAATTCGCCAGCATGAACCCATGTACACAGCACTGCAGTTGGGTCTGCACTTTCCGAACAGTTTTCTAAAGCCTGACCGGTCCCCACACCACCCACCCTTTGTCCTGGCTCCTCGCAGAGCGCCAGGGCCGCGAGGCCTGAAGACAAAGCTGCCCAGGTGGAGCAAACGCAGGCTTCAGGGTCACTGGGTGCAGAAGAGCTGCCTGCGTCCCCCAGCCTGGCGCGGGGGCGGAACTGCACCTCCCAGGCGGGGAGGAGGAGAAAGCGCAGCGCTTCCCAGCAGGCACCCCATGGCCGCGTGCACACCGAGGGCACCCGGGAGGCCAGGCCCAGCCCAGTGCCCCCTGCACAGACGCACAGAAGCTGCCCGTGTCCGACCCCTCAGAACCCCCCACAGGCCCTGCTCACGCGGGCGAATTAACCAAGGGAGGGGAGGCCACCCTGGGCGTAGGTCCCTTGACGGACTCTGTCGACAGAGGTGCCAGCCGAGAGTGGGCTGGGCCATGACACACCTGTCCCTCGGGCACTGAGATGAGACCACCGCTCACTCCGTGTCCCCCACCAAACAGCTGTCGGGCGACGGCGGCTTTCAGTCCCTGTGCCTGGTGAGCCAGATTCAAACAGGTGGTCAATACATGTTGGAAAATCCCCTATCCCCTTACTGGTTCCCAGAGCTATCCGATTCCCCTCCATCTTCTGGGAGAACTTTGCCGTGAACAGAAACCTTCAGGTGAGGCTGCCTCCTCTCTCCTGTCCTCCGCGCTGCTCCGGCCCTTTGCTGCGAGTCCCCGAGAGGCCCAGGGAGCTGGGGCTGCTGCGCGCCCCTGTCTCCCCGCACTCAGCTCCTTCTCAGCAGGTCGGCCTGAGGAGTGTCATGTCATCGCTGCTTTGGGACTGCGGCGTCTGCTGGTGACGGTGTTTGGGGACAAAGCCCTTCCCCCATTCAAAGTGCTGTGTAGCTTACAAGTTTTTTTAGAGATGGTTCTTGCTACGTTGCCCAGGCTGGTCTCAAACCCCTGCCCTCGAGCCGTCCTCCTGCCTTGGCCTCCCAAAGAGCCGAGATCACAGGTGTGAGCCGCCGTGCCGGGCTATCCTCTCTGGAGAAGTTTCAAACACAGATGAGACTATGGAGCTGGAGGGAAGTGGAGACCACCTGGTCTGGCCAGGGAAGCCCACACGGCCTGCTGTGCTCTGAAGGCGTCTACAGGCCTCGGTCTCCTCCCAGCTTGTCCTGCAGCAAGCCTGGGAATGTGCACGCAGGTCATTCGATCTGCACCCATGTTGAGAACCGTTGCATAGATACAAAAGCAGGAGCCAAGGTATTTGTTCAAACATATTTTGTGACACATTAAGTTTGGTGTAAAAGTAATTGCAATTTTGGACCATGAACTTTAAATCATTATAACCAGGCCCAAACACATCTTTATTAATCAAAATAGGAACCGTTATAATCAACACATTTTTGCCAACGAGAAATAAGTTTGTTTATTCCTGTAGCGTAAAAATCTGCGCTTTGGGATTTGACGAACTCTCGGAAAGCATTTTCTGCATCCTGCTGGTTGTGGAAGCATTTTCCCTGCAAAAAGTTGTCGAGATGCTTGAAGAAGTGGCAGTCTGTTGGCCAGAGGTCAGGTGAATGTGGCAGATGAGGCGAAAGGTCGTAGCCCAATTCACTCAACTTTTGAAGCATTGGTTGTGCGACGTGAGGTCAGGCGTTGTCATGGAGAACAATTGGGCCCTTTCTGTTGACCAGTGCCAGCTGCAGGTGTTGCAGTTTTCGGTGCATCTCATGGATTTGCAGAGCACGCTTCTTGGATGTGACGGTTTTGCCGGGATTCACAAAGCTGCAGTGGATCAGACCGGCATCAGACCACCACACAGTGACCACGACCTTTTCTTTGTGCAAGTTTGGCTTTGGGAAGTGTTTTGGAGCTTCTTCTCTGTCCAACCACTGAGCTGGTTGTCACTGGTTGTCATATACAATCCACTTTTCGTAACAAGTCACAAATGTTTTGTTGTTGCGTACATGAAGAGAAGACGACACTTCAAAATGACAAATTTTTTGATTTTCGGTCAGCTCATAAGGCACCCACTTATCGAGCTTTTTCACTTTTCCAATTTGCTTTAAATACTGAACAATCTGATTGTAGAACGGTCGATGCTGGGTTCTTTGGCAACTTCTCGTGTGGTTGCAAGAGGATCAGCTTCGATGATTGCTCTCAACTGGTTGTTGTCAACTTCCGATGCCACTGCGCTCCTCATCTTCAAGGCTCTCGTCTCCGTTGCAAAAATTCTTGAACCCCACTGCACTGCACGTTCGTTAGCAGCTCCTGGGCCAAATGGGTTGTGGATGTTGCGAGTTGTCTCTGCTGCTTTATGAACCATTTTGAACTTGAATAAGAAAATCCCTCAAATTTTCTTTTTGTCTAACATCATTTCCATAGTCTAAAATAAGTATCACATAAACAGCAAGTACTAAGTCATTAGCAAAACAAATGAAGCGAGGAATTCGTACTAAAATGATGTATGACATAACCACTTGTATTTAAGAATGTATTCCAGTACCAAAGGGCAGATGTCAACAATGGTAAATCTGCAATTACTTTCACACCAACCTACTATTTGGGGGAGCCGCTGCACCTGGCCTGAAACTGAGGCTGGATTATTTTGCCCCAAACCACACACTGAACAAGTGATGAGTCCAGAGTTCTGAGCCACACGCCATGCCCAGGTGTCTGACCCGTCTGTGACAGGGAAAGGAGACAAATCCGGCACCATGGGGAGGGGCCGGCTCAGGGGACCGAAGGCCACAGAGATCGCCGTGCGTGTGTGACGCTGCGGGGTGTGGAGTCTGCAGCATCGACTGCGTTTCGGTCTCGCTGTTTGATTGGGAGACACCGCTGTTTCAGGTCCCTGCCTGCAGACTGTCTCGTGTCACTTACCCGAGGAGCCCAGTGCGTGAATCGCTCATTTGGGGTTTAGAGACAGTCTCTGGGGGTGCGGGGGCCGGGCTTGTCCAGCCTCCCAAGGCAGCGCCAGTGCTGCTGCTGAGGTTTGCTCGGCCCCTACGGCACCTTTGAACATTTTACGCTCTAACCCGGAGCAGGCACGAGCCCTGCAGCTCATGGCTATCGCGTCCACCGCGCTGAGGTTCCAGCCGGTCCCTGGGGCAGGCGACCGGGCACTTCCCCGTCACAGCCAACAGCCTGCTGAGACGTCCCGGCCAGATGGCAGCCCTAGAACATTCCCACCGATAAGAAGCCGGGTAACCTCTGCCATACTGAGAAGAGCAAATTCTTCCTCCTCGCCTTCCTGGCACTCCTTGAAGTATCTGAAATACGGGGCACTGCCTCTACCACAGTTATTTTAAAGGAAAACCAATAAAAACCCTACATAACACACGCTCCAAATGTCGACTATGTGTCTGTCTGTAGACCCTGGAGGTGGCCCCGTGACCCTGCCTGCTCCCGGCCAGACTGGCGGCCACGGCTAGGGCTGCAGCTGCTCCGCAGGGCCCGTGTCCAGTTGAGTGTTTTCCCTCAGCCCCTCATCCTCCACCCTGACAACCCTGGCAGCCCACACAACACCAGACACCAAAGAGGAGGGAGCACCGGGGCCCAGGGAGCCACCACTGTGCCCTCTTCTTGCCCCAAGAAGTTTCGTCGGCCTTAAGGGCAGGGGTGGGTGCCGCCAGTCTTGGGAAGCGCTCTGGTCACCCGGTCTGCACTCTCATTCTTCCCAGCGGGGCTGGCTCCTCCCCGGCCCCCCATCTGCTGCTGACTTTGTTGGCTGCTCCACTCTGCCTGGGACAGCGGCCGGCACTGGGGTCTAGCCGTCAGGTAGCGACTTGGGACTCTCCCTACCCAGGGAGCTCTGCTGTGCCTCCCGCCCGCCAGGCTCCCAGTGTTGGTCTAACAAACACAGACGCTCTTTCCTCCCTCCAAGGGGAGTTACATTTGCCATCGCGGCATAATTCATACTTGCCAGTCGGCTTCTTCTAACTGGTTTAGGACACACAGCCTCCTTCTGGAGTCTGGGACCTGTGCTTCTCCCATCACTGACCTCAGCCACAGCCAGAACACTGCGTAGGATTTAGTTCGCGCTCTCTCTCTCTCTCTCTCTCTCTCTCTCTCTCTCTCTCTCTCATTTTTAAATTTCCCCCAACAACTTCTCCAGGAATAAGGAACTCAGAAGTTTTGGAGGCAAAAGTCCTGCCACGGTTCCTGGCCCCACTCAGACAAGCTGAGCAAACCTGAGCAAGGTCTCCCCAGCCTCAGTTTCCTCATCTGTAAAAGGAGGGAGGCCACAGTTCCCTCCAGGCAAGGAGTGAAGGTCGAATGAGATGCAAGCTGCGAGGAACAGGCTGTGTGTCCCTCCAGCAAAGGCTGGCTCCCCCTCCTCCCTCCCCTCCTCTCCTCCACCCCACCCTCCTGCCCCAGCCACCTGCCGTCCACCTGCGTCCACGCTGGGGCCCGAGTGTGCGGAGAGGGCACGGAAGAGCCCTGCAGCACTCGCTGCCCTTTGGGCTGCCCCTGACTCTGCCGTGGCCCGAGGCAGTGGCCCAGGGCTCTGGGGAGCAAGGCGTGGCCAGCTCCTCGGTGCAGGCAGCAGCTCGAGACAGGCAGAGAAGGCCAAGCAGCTGGCACAGGAACAGAGGCCAGGAGACACACGGAGAGGACAGGCAGTGAGAAGGGGAAGCGGGGCGTGGGGGCCCCTTGTGAGGGCTGAGAGGGCTGCACGCAGGCTCAGGGGCCCCCTGCAAGGCTCGGACGCCTGGGCGGCACGTGCGTCTCCCCATGGAGATCATCTTCCTTCCTTCCCCAAGAACTCCATCCAGGAGAAAAACCATAGCCTGTCTCTTTTCCTTGCAATCTGAATGAGCTCTAGTAGCCCAGGCAAGCGGATCGGGACTTAACCAAAGGAAAAAATAATCCTTCTATGTCCAAAGGGTTTTGGTTTCTTTTGAACTGGGTACTCGAGGTGCTCAGATGCTCATCGATCTGCGGAGATGCTGATCTCAACGTGATCCCTAGTCATTGCCTCCCTGACTTGTCTCCGTCAAATCAGCCGTGCAAATTAGCTTGATGTTATTATGACACGCTCAACACTTGAGAAAAATCAGATGCCATTGAAAAGAAGGCTCGGAGATGTGACTTAGAATAGAGCTCATTTTTCCTCCCTGGCCAAGAGCAAGGGGATGTGGGGGGCCCCCCGGCACGATAGACTCCAGGGTCCGGGTCATTGACATTTCATCAATGATGTTAATGCATCATGATGTCTCCCAGAGCCGGGTGCGGTGGCTCACACCTGTAATCTCAGCACTCTGGGAGGCCCAGGCGGGAGGATCGCTTGAGTCCAGGAGTTTGAGGTTGCTGTGAGCTAGGCTGACGCCATGGCACTCTAGCTTGGGCAAAAGAGTGAGACTCTGTCTCAAAAACAAAAACAAAAACGGGGGGAATCATTTTGTTTTCCAAGTTTTATCCTATTTTCATAATAGAACACTGTGGCCCCAAGGAAACAGTACTTTTCTAGTGTGGCAGTCAGTGTCACAAAGGGGATCTCATCGTCTCATCCACAGAGTGGACTGGTTACACCTGAGCCCAGGAAGGGGCAGGGGAGGGGGATGAACAGAAGTTGAGTAATGGCTACAAATGTTAATTCGTGGTTTGATAGAAGAAAAAGACCTAGTGCTAGACTAGTAGAGTGACTATAGCTTATAATAATCTGTTGTATATTTCAAAATAGCTAGAAAAGAATTCAACTGGTTCTAGAATAAAGAAAAGACATATATTTAAGGTGATGTATATCTCAAGTACACTGATTCGATCTTCGCAAATTACATACATATGTCAAATTACCACATGTACCCAAAACTACGTACATCTACTGTGCATCAGCAAAAGAAATACAAAGTAAAGACTTTTTTAGACACACAGACACACGGAGGTTGAAAGAATTCATCACCAGCAAACGTACACTCTAAAATCTGTATGTATCCTTCAGTATTTTTCCACGCTCATATAATCACACACCAATATAGGTGCAGATATCAGAAGAATCATCTAAGCCCACAATGTTCCCTACTGATCCACTTGTCAACCTCCCCAAACAGTTGTTTGCTTTGATCCTTCTAAGAAACAGCTCTGGCCGGTGGCCAGCGAGACGCATTTTTGCGCAGAGCAAAGGCAGCTCCCCGACGAACCGTGCGGGAGGTAGGACTTGTGGCGGGGGTTGCGGGGCTGGGCGTGAGGGTGTGAGAAAAGGTTAACGCGGTTATCTTTGGTTAGTGGATGCATTTATTTTCTTTTTACTTATAGGTATTTTCTAAACTTTCTAGATTAAAATTGTATTTTCTGGGTCATATTTCTGGGTCTTTGCTATACATATGTTTGTGTGTATATGTATATTAGGACAGGTATCGATATTGACATGGTATTAATACATCAAAAGTTGAAAAATATAAAAGGAAATACATTGGCCATGATTTTAACCTCGACAGCATAACATGGGACATTGAGTTCCTAATTCTGTTTGCTTAGGGTGCTAATCCCGGTGTAGACTGCGGTGGTTCTGTCGGACGGACTGAACAAGACTAGAACCCAGACTCTGTTTCCAGAGTTCATATTTCACTGTAGCTTCAGAGCTTATGCCCAGATGTTATTAATGGGAACGTCTGAGCACACCAGAAAGGATAATCAGAACCACAGAGAAAGAAACTTCTCCTCTTAGAAGAGTGACAGTATCTGCTACCCCAGAAATGGGGACATGCGGTCCCACTGGTGCCATTGCACTTGCTAAAACCACGAGGGAAGACACTGCATAGGGTTGTCCCCAGCTACCTGCAGTTACGATTCCAAGCTTCCTGGCCCCTGTCGGGGTGCACAGGAGAGCGTGAGGGGTCCAAGGGAAGGCTGGGGGCCTGGGGGGTTTCAGGCATAAGTGACCATGATGACAATGCAGATGTGCAGAAATCGGTAAGCTGAGCAGCGTCACCCGGGAGCCTTTGAGAAGCCAGCGGTGCCGTGGACCAGGCCGAACATCTGTTGGGCCAACAGGAGCAAACCGAGAAGAACAAAGGGAGGGATTATTTTCACTCAAGTTCTCCTCTGGGCTCAGCGGGTGACACCCAAGCTGCTCAGCCTGCCTCCCTCAGACACTGGAACTCCACGAGGGGTGCTGCCCGGAAGACCCTAAACCAGCAACCCCAGCACGAAAGGAGGAGGAAGCAAAGTGCGGATGGAAAATTCAGGCAGAGCCACATCCCGGTGATGTCGGAACTTCCCACACGCTCACGGGATCGAGAAGCAGAATTTCCACAGAGCTGTTTGTTTGCGTGGAGAACCGCTGACCCCAAGAACTGACGATTCTGGCCAGTTGAACTCTTCCTGAGTCACTGTTCTGTTCTGTTCTTGAGGCCAGAAGCTGGGCTGGAGGGAAGTGGAGAGCCCGGGTCTCTGCAGAACGAACTGAGCTCAGAGACGGCCGGAGCCCGGGCCTGGGCCACAGCCCCTTCTCGCAGAGACGCAAGCGTGAGGACGCCCATGCTGTGCGCAGCTCTGCCTCCGCCTCCAGTCATCACCCCGTCCCTATGGGGTGGATCCTGCCCTTCGCCAGGCCTTCGTATCCACGGGTGGCACAAGGTGTCCCCTGGGGCTGGGACGGGGCAGCCGCGAGTCTCCCTGTTTCACGAAGGACAAAACTGAGTCCCTAAGCAGCTCAGCAATCAGCCCGAAATCCCTCAGCGGGTAGGTGGCAGGTTACATTGTGTTACAAACCTACCAACAAAATTAAGATCACCAAATGACATTTATTAGGTGGCTTTTGGGGCCAAGTCTTTTTGCATTAAGTTTAGTCGTAATGCCCTCCACAGCGATTTTGAAATATATCCACAGATTCTTTGATGTACCCCCCCGTCAAGAGGTAAAGTCAGAGTCCGGCCCCGAGTGTGGCAGCACTTTGCAACTCACATCCTACAAACAGCACGTGAAGAAGGGCAGGTGTGTCACTCCCAAAAGTAGGTAATAAAAGAGCATCGTGCATCCTCCGTGCTCACTCCGTGGGTCATCCCCTCTGGGGAACCGGCTGCCGTGTTGTGAAGGGTCCTCGTGGGAAGAAGACCCTGTCCACGGCCGGCACCAGCTGGCCAGGTGTGGGGTTTGGCGCATTAGGAGTAGATCCCCAGCCAACGTCCAGGTCGAGCCCTCACAGGACTCAGGTCACAGCCGGCTGCACCTCCTGGGAGACCCTGAGCCAGGACCACACTTGGAGACTGTGTTTGAGAACAGCTGTTTATTATTTTCAAACCACCAAATCTGGGGGTAATTTGCCATGCATCCATACATAACTAAGACACCCACCTTTATCAGTCTTGTGACTATTAGGAGGTATGAAATTTAACTTAAATGCTGTCTCCCTTTCAGGCATGTGGTACGGCGGAGACTGGCTAGCTGCTCCCCAAACCCACCTTCCTCCCCCAAGCGCACGGCTGGGACCAAGCTCCAGCCAGCGGGGTGGAGGCCAAAGCGCTTGTGCGACTGCCAAGCTGGCTCCTCAGACCTTCCCAGGTGGCTGCTATGGACCAACTGCGACCTCAACATTGACATGTGGAGGGCCTAGCCCCCAGTGTGATCAGGGCACCTAGGAGGAAAAGGTAAACGAGGTCAGAGGAGTAGGGCCCTGACCCGACAGGATCGGTGGCCCTAGGGCAGAGGCAGCTTTGTCTCCAGTGCACACGGCGAGAAGAGGCCAAGTGAGGACACAGCAAGACGGCCGCCGCCTGCGACCCAGCGAGAGACCTCCCTAGAACCCGACCGTGCCGACAACCCGATCTCAGACTTCCAGCCTCAGAACAGCGAGAAAATAAATTCTTGCTGTTTGAGCCACCCAGCCTGTGGCACTTTGTTGTGACAGTCTGGGCCGACGGAAACAGGCCCTCCACGTTCTCCCTATTCCCATCTGCCGGCCAGACCCTGAGACCGAGTTCAACCTTGGGGTCCACGTGTGGAAGGTGTCAGAGCCCCATCAGCCCGGGGGCCTGGACGGCCGTGTGCAGCAAAGACCCACCCACCACGAGGACGACCGCGCGTTGGCGACACCCACCGCAAGCTTCACGTGGACAGGAGAGAAACTCCCATCACGGTGGCCCCGAGACTTGCGGGTTTGCCACCGCAGCTAGTGACGGTGTGGCTGTAACGGCGCACGCTGCACGTCACGGCCGCGTCACAGCAGAGCTGCTTTGCACCTGCGCCAGCATCAGGGAACCACCGCTCTGGTGCTTTGTGGCAGTGGGCTGTGGTTTTAACTCGTGCAGACTCACCCAGAAAACAATGATACACAATTGCTTTGAGAGAGGCATGCTCCAGGGCCCATGTGAGCCCCGGGCTATGGCTTTGGGGGTGTCTGTCTGACCCTGGTAGGCGCCATCAGACAGCCCAGGGGTACCTCTGACAGCCAGGTCACAGGTGAGGCAACTGCCGCTCTGTCCAGTGGGGCCGGGTGGGACATCTGTGCTCTCTTTTCCTGAAAGGCGTGATCTCTTCCCTTCTAGATCCAGGGCACAGGGACACACTCTCCAGAATTCCCAGGTGGAAAAATCCCTCTTCCCCTATCATCGGGAAAGCCAGTTCCCGCACAGTGCGGTGTGTGCTCAGATTACGAGGTTACCGTGTCCTAACCCCGACCCGCAGGCCAGGCGTGCCGTGTGCAAGAACAAGCTGCTGGACTTCTGGGCCTCCGCTTCCTCCTCTTCTGTGCCGGGGCGAGATGACGGCATCCGCCACAAAGGAGTGTTGTGAAGATGGGTCAGACTCCTCGTGTCGATGAGGAGCACAGCCCCAACACACGGCGTCAGTAAGTCACAGCCTCGCTATCATCACCTGAAGGGGACGTCACTGCGACTGCCCCGCGAGGAACAAGGGGACCAGGCTCTGGAGGGTCCTGCATCCGGTCCTCACATCCCAAGGAGCCCAGAACAGCCCTTTCACCCAGGGTGGGTTCTGCTGGCCGCCTCTGACCTCTGACCTGCACCAGAACAGCCACCCTCCCCCGCAGCCGGGCCACCCACAGACAGGGCCCGGGGCAGAGCGGACGGGATACTGCGAGACTCACTTTCTGACCAGGCGAGCTGCAGAGTCCCGGGAGCAGGGCTGGGCTGCCGGAGCTCGGGACCCTTGCACGGAGTAAGCAGCCCACGCTGGCTCCTGGCACTGCCCATCGCCCCGTTTCTAACGTGGGCCGGGGCTGGAGGCAGGGCGAGGGGCTGAGCCGTCTCAGGCTCACACAGGGACGGGTCCGCGCACTCGCCCCTCCAACCCACCACCACACGGCCCCTCTGCCTTCGAAAGGTTCTGAGCTCCACGTCCCTCCACAGCGGCTCTCCTTGCTGGCGCCCAGCCTCTACGTGGCGTCCTCCTCCTTCCAGGTGGGTCCCAAACCACTGCTGGATGGAAACCACGAAGCTCACCGCTCCCCCACATGGAAAGGCCTGGTCGACTTGCGCAGCCTTCGGAACGCAGCCCAGGCCCTCCACCGCCACTCCCGGTCCTCCCCTGCTAGCATCCCGGCCTCCCATGCCCGGGAGAGTCTGCCACCCGGCCGCAGCCACCGCACCGCTGGGCACGAAGGACGGGCAGCCCCATCCCTTGCCGCTCGTCCCTGCCCCGTGCGCCTGCCCCAAAGGCCGGTGAGCCCCGGGGTCTGTGCAGGCCCCTTCCCAATGTCACTCAGACCCAGGTTTAAACCCACAGGTCAGCACCTGCGTGTGTGTTTCAGTCTATCAACCTGCCATTCACGTCCACGTTCATTTATTAAGTGAATCAACGAAGGGTTACGGGGTTTCTTTCACACCAGAAAAGAAAAGGGAAAACAGCCACATTTCAGATGCTGGATAGTCTAACGAAGAGATCAGAACAAAAATATAAAAAGAGCAAAATAATGCGGACACTAAACGTCACCCGTTCCGTGGGAGTCGGGAGAAGGCAGAAATTGTATTTCACCGACAGTATCAGGAAAAGCTTCATGAGGAGGGAATTTCATTCACTCAACACAAATTTTTGAGCATGTACTATGTGCCAGGAGCCTCCGACCCGGGACGGACCTGGAAGAGACCGTGTTGGGGACACGCGAGCCGGCGTGGAGGGAGGGTCCACGTTCCCATTTTCCCCTCGAGAGCCGCAGCTTCCCGGTCACGCGAGTGGATGACGCTGACCCTCCCTTGCGGCTGCAGGCTCCCACCTCTTCAGCGTGGGTCGATCACACGCCCCGCCCTCCTGGTCAGCACGACTGCAGGGCAGGCCTCACCCGACCAGAACCATGGCGGCAGAGCACACCAAGGCAAACGCACCGGCAAGCAGAAATAAAGGAAAACCAGTGAGTGGCTGGATCAAGCCTCGTTTGAAGTCCCTTTGTTGTCTCAGTTGTTTTTAGTTGGGTTTTTTGTTACCTGTAGCCTAAAAAGTCCTACAGACACAGGGAACAGAGACGCTCAGTCAGGAAAGCAGAGGGAAAGCCCAGGAAGCCACAGATTGTTCCAGAAGATAAGCAAGCAGTAGGTGATAAGCCCAGAAGGTAAGATTTTTATCCCCATTGTAATAAGTCTTTAGATGTAATAATAATAGCAGCTAATGTTTATAATGACCACTTATTACATGTCAGGTGCTGTTTTAAGTTTTATAGATTAATTAGTTCACTTAATCTGATGGGCAGACACTATATGATGCCAGGCAGGCTGAGCGACCCACCTGGGCGGCACAGCGACGGATGGGCCAGGTCGCAGCGTGGCCTTCCTGCGGCGCCTGGACTCCTCACCCTCATGCTGCGGTTTGCGGGTTTTCGGTGAACGACGAGAGGCCAAGAGATCCGTAATGCCGTGGGCTCTGGGGTCAGACACAACCTCTTCCACTTTCTAGCCAGTGTGGCTTTGGGAAAGGATTTAACCTGAATCCCAGGTTCCTCGTCTGTGTGACAAAACAGAATTTCTGTCAGAAATGAATAAGCAAAACGACGCACTCAGCACCACGGGCTCTCGTGCTCTGGCCCCAGCTGTCCCAGCTGGTCGGCCCGGACCCGGGGCCGCGGGGTTAACACGAAGCCCCCGGCCCCCGCAGGCGACCTGCCGTGGCTAACAACACCCAGTCCCGGACCCGGAAGAGGAAAAAGCACCTTCCTTTCTCGCCTGCGGGGCTGAGCAACCCTCCTCCCCGCGCCCCGGCGGGAGGCTGCCGGCTGTGGCCCCCCAGCCCAGGCTCCCAGACGTGTGGCAGGGCTTTGTCGCGAACACGCCTGCTTTCCCGTTGGATGCGGGCACTGCCTGAGCCTGGCCCTGCAGGAATTTACTGACGAGGGCAGGTTGGTAGAGGCACAAAATGTCCATCGCGAGTTCCCAGCCGGCGGGCGGGCTGCTGGCAGCTGGGATGGCAGGTAGCTGACCTGGGCTGGCTCCCGAGTGCCCCTCTCGTGAGGAAGGTCAGGGACGCTGTCCCCCACCGCGTCTGAAAACTCTCCTGGACACAGAGGGTCCCGGCAGGCTGGGGTGGGTGGGCTGGGGCTGCGGTGTGTGAATGGGCCAAGGCCCCTGAGGAGCAAAGTCCGGGACGCGCAGTCCGCGCGCGCGGACGAGAGCAGAGGGCAGGGCGCCGGGGGACACAGAGGCCGCGCAGTGACGGCGCGAGTCGGCACCAATGCGGGGGCCTGCTCCCGCTAACTTGACGTTCGGGAATAGTTTCGGGGTCACAGAGAGGTGGCAAGGACAGTACGGAGAGCTTCTGTGCACTTCGCCCAGATTCCCGTACCGCCGAGACCTCGCGGAAGCTCGGCACAGACACCCAACTGGGCGTTACCGCTGGCGCGCGGACAGCACGCAGGGCGAGCCGCGGTAACGCGTTAGAACGAGCACGCGTTAACCCTCGGCTCCCACACGTGACCGGCAGGCGCAGGCCCCTCCACGGGCAGTCGCTGGTTTTCCCTCCCCTCGCTTTGCTCCTCGAAGAGAGTCGCTAGATCCAGCCCACGCCTGGCGTGTGGCCGCGGGTGCCGCTGGCGGCGCACAGGCTTTCGAAAGCAGCGGACGCCTGCTCTGGGGGCCCCGGCTCAGACGATGGCTTCTCGGAGAGCAGGCCCGCCAGGCTCGCGTTTCTTCAGAGCGGCCTGTTCTCAAGCTGGGAAGCCCTGACCCGAGCCCCTCGCTGGCGCCGGCCCCGCGAGACGCAGAGCAGGCAGGTGGGCTGTGTGGCGCCGCCCGCGCCCAGCACGGGGTCCGCGGAAAGGCCCCTTCCCACCGGCCGGGGCGGAGCCCTCCAGCCCACCCCAGACCCCAGGAAGGCGGCCCTCCCTGCAGGACCCCAGAGACCCTCGAACCTCCTGTCTTGTTGGTTTTCTGACCTCGCTGTTCTCTGTCAGGAGCCATGGCGCCCGCAAGGCACCGTCCCCAGCAAGGACAGCGGCACCCCCAGAGCGACTGTCGGGGATGGGGCTCTGGGAGGGAGGGCTCCTCCTGGCCTCTGGCGGCCTTCTCCTCGCCGCCCCCCGTGTCTGACGCCTGCCCTGGCCGTTCTGCTCTGGTCTGGGAAGCTCCCCGCTCTCTGTTCGCACTTCCCGTCTGCTGGCTCTCGGCGTCGCCACATCCTCGCAGACTCCACGATGCAGAGTCGAAGTCCCCTCAGAAGCCATGTGGGCCGAGGAACCCAGGCCCGGAGGCCAGAGATGATCCGTCCCACGTCACACGGCCCCGTGGTGCTGAAGGCACCTGTGTGGACAGGTGGGGCTGGGCCCACCGCTGCCCTGGCATGTGCTCTGAGCACCGCGATGCCAGCACCGGTCTCAGTGAGCAGAGCAGGAAGGCCCTGCCCACTCGAGCCAGCAGACACGGTGGCAAGGTTGTGACCAGCAGACAGCTGTTGGCAAAACAGGACAGTGGTGGCCTCTCTGAGGAGGTGGCATTTCCAAAACCTGAAGGGGTCGGGGGGGGGGCCCGTCCCAGTGAGAGGCCCTTCCTGAAGCAGGAGTCGGTCCAGGACCCCAGATAGGAGGCACCGAGCCAGCCCAGCCCCCTCCTGGTCTCCTACCCAAGCCATGCAACCTAGTGTCCCCGGGCCTGTGGGGCCCCAAGTCCCCCAACCGGGGCACGGCTTCCTGCTGGCTGAGAGGGACATCGACGTGCCTTTCCCGGCATCTGTCCCAGCACTGTACAAGCCGGGCTGCTCACGGCTGGGCAGGGGCTGCAGGAGACCAGCGAGCACTCTGGACAGGGGCAAGATTTTCTTCCTTGCTCAGAAAGCTCGATGGAAAAGGGAATGTTTGGGGATAGTTTTCTAACCCACACGGCACGGAAAGGGGAGTGTTGGCTGGCGCAGCTTCCCGCAGGCCCGCAGGATGGAGGGTGTGATACACAGAGACCCCGCGCAGGGGAGGGAGCGAGGGCCTCTCTCCTCTCGCTGCTCTGAGACGACCTGGCTGGACTGAAGCGGGGCCCAGCTGGCGGCAGCCTCGGCCTCCCCGGCTCAGGCTCCCGAGTGGCTGACGATGTGCGACGCGCACCTGGCCCTGCTTTGAATTTTAAGCCTCTTCTTTTCCCGTCGTAATTATCGAGCACCTTTCTGAACGTCGGGATTCCCCGGAAAATATGGCCCTAGATTTAGCCTCTAGCGGTCAAGTTCTTTAAGCAAACTTTTTTCCCCTTTAAACAAATTAAGTCTATTAAAGAACCTGAACGATAATAAGCAGTCTGGACACACGGCCCGTTGAGGCTGAAAGAAGTGAAGGTTCTTCCACTGGGAAGGCATCCTGGAGCCTGTCCCTGGGACCAGAGCACATGCAACACTGGGGAGGGCTGACGCTCCCGTTCTCTGCCCATGGATGGCCACAGTGCTGTGTCACGTGCGGTTCTGTCCCTGCTTTTGTTTCTGGAGGTCTGTGCGCAGCCAGGGCCGAGACCAGTGAAGGAGCCCACCCGCAGAGCTCCCACGTGCTCTCACGGCAGGGACACGGTGTGTGCACGCAGACTCCATGAGCACTGATGGGGGAGGCCTGACTCACCACGGAGAGCTCTTGGCCACCATCTCCCTCCATGGAGGACGCTGCCAGAGGCACCTGGCTGGGCACGGCTGACGGGTTGTGTCACCTAAGAGAGGCCCAAGGCTCCAGGGCAGGGACCCTCAAGGAGGAGCCCGGCTTCTCCGAGACGAGGCCAGCACGGAACACTCTGCCCCTCCACTCTCTTTAGGAGGGGCTTTCAGAGGGTCTCTGCCCATCGATGACGTAAGTGTAGAATTTAGTCTACACTTACACATGGGTTTTTTAAGGCTTCTTTAAAGTACAGATGAAGTGTAGGGACCTATGCCGGGGGCAAGAGAGGGTGGGGATTCTCTCCAACGAGCCAGCGCTGGGCTCAGCGGCTGAGGCCTCCCCTGGTGCCACGGAGCTGCCTCCACCGTGGAGGAGGCCACGCGGGCGAGAAGGGGGCAAGCCGGCCTTGCGAGGCTCCCCCTCGGCAGGCAACGGGTCGACACTATCAGCGAGTCGATTGAAGAGAACAGGAAATGGAGACTTTGACCAGCTGCTTGAATGCAACACAGGCTGCGCGGCACCTGCGGATGCCCAGACGAGCGGACAGGCTCGCTGACCTCTGGGAACACAGCAGAACACAGAGAAGGGTATTTCAGTAGCACAGGCTGAAATCAGCCTTCCTATAAAAGAACAAACCCAGAAGTCGTAAAGGAAGGGACTGGCAGATTCTATCACAGGGACTCTATGAGAAAAGCCCACATAAATGAGGTCTAAAAAAAAGTATCTACTGGAATAAAATATTTGCAAAGTATTTGAGGTAAAGAATTAATTTGCATAATATGTAAATAAATTATTCAGATTGATAGGAAAAGACAACTCAATAGAAAAATGGGCAAATAAAAAACAGGCAATTCACAGAAGACAAAATTCAAATACATACATATACACATATGTCCGGGCGCAGTGGCTCTCTGAGAGGTGAGGTGGGAGGATTGCTTGAGGCCAGGAGTTCGAAACCAGCCTGGGCAACAAAGTGAGACCCTGTCTCTACAAAATTTTTTTTTTTTAAATTAGCCAGGTATGGTGATGCAAGCCTGTAGTCTCAGCTACCAGGGAGGCTGAGGCAAGAGGATTGCTGGAGCCAGGAGTTTGAGGTGACAGTGAGCTGTGACAGCACCACTGTACCCCAGCCTGGGTGACAGAGCAAGACCCCAGCTCAAAAAAAGTACATTGTATTGAATCAGACCTACTAAAAACATACATAATATACATACATGCATACATACACATATACATGCAAATCTTTTTTTCCAACCTCATCCTCAACTGTTAATCAGAGGAAAGCAAGTTTTAGAAAAATAAATAAATGTTCTCATTATTCATGGTAGTTATGTTTCGTGAAGTCACCACAAAGCTGCACTAGTGAGTTTGAACCGTCATCTCACAAATGTTTGTTGAATGTCTGCTACACACCAAGCACTACATAGATGCTGGAATTATATTGGTAAATAGCACATGTGGGCAAAGTTCTTCCCACATGGAACTTACTGTCTATTGACAGAGACAGATAGTAAAGAAGTGAAACAAACTAATAAAAAATACAAATTGTAGTGAATGTTGCTAAGGAAAAAGACAGACCGGGCCACACTGAGCAGCGGGGTGCAAGCCTACTGCTCCCACAGGGTGGTCTGGAAAAGGGGTCTTAGGAGGTGCCACGACAGCCAAAAAGAGAAAACAGGGATCCAGGCATGGACAAGCCTTCAAGGCTGCCAGACCAAACTGGCCACAGGCACAGGGGAAATAACCCCATAGGGTCAAGGGGAACAAGGACACCAGGAGAACTGGCAGGGGGAGGACAATGGAAAAGGGGCATGAAATGAGAGAAGAAAGATGGCCTGAGGGGACACACACACAGAGACCACATGTGGACGAGCCACTGGAGGGGACATACGGAGTCTACATGTGGATGAGCCACTGGAGGGGACACAGAGCCCACACGTGGACGAGCCACCTGGAGGGGACACAGAGACCACAGGGAGGAGCCACTTGGAGGGGACACACAGAGCCCACATGTGGACGAGCCACCTGGAGGGGACACAGAGCCCACATGTGGACGAGCCACCTGGAGGGGACACACAGAGCCCACACATGGACAAGCCACCTGGAGGGGACACAGAGCCCACAGGGAGGAGCCACCTGGAGGGGACACAGAGCCCACAGGGAGGAGCCACCTGGAGGGGACACAGAGCCCACAGGGAGGAGCCACCTGGAGAGGACACAGAGCCCACAGGGAGCAGCCACCTGGAGGGGACACAGAGCCCACAGGGAGGAGCCACCTGGAGGGGACACACAGAGCCCACAGGTAGGAGCCACCTGGAGGGGACACACAGAGCCCACATGTGGATGAGCCACCTGGAGGGGACACAGAGCC
>RJWJ010002577.1:0-47476 GCA_004363605.1 Indri indri | reverse complement strand
ATTTATACAAATAAAAATAAATAAATAAACCTAGAAAAGAGCAAAATAAATGCACAGCAAACAGAAAGAAGAAGAATAAAGACGCGGGCAAAAATCAATGAAATCGAAAACAGAAAACCAATAGAAAAAAATCAACCAAATCACAAAAAATTTGTTCTTATAAATTTTTTCAACAAAATTGTCAAACCTCCAGCAAGACTGACAAAGGAAAAAGAGAGAGAAGACACAAATCACCAATATCAGGAATGCAATAGGTAATATCTCTAGAGGCCATACAGATGGCAAATATTAATAGATAATAAAAGGATACTATGAACAACTCTACACACATAAATATAATTTAGATGAAATGGACCAATACTTGAAAAACACAGTCTATCGCAACTCATCCAATATGAAATAGATCATTTGACTAGCCCTGTAATTCTTAATATTGAATTTATTAAAACTTGCTTATTAATTTATTAAAACTTGCTAAAAAGAAGTCTCTAGGCCCAGATGGTTTCACTGGGGAATTCTACAAAATGTTTAAAGTAAAATTAACACCAATTTTACACATTCTCTTCCAGGAAATAGAAGAGGAGGGAACAGTTACCAATTTTTTTATGAAGCTAGTATTTCTTGCATACCAAAGGCAGACAATGACAGTTTCTCTGTCTACAGAGAAAACTGTACACAAACATCTCTGATGAATATACACAGAAAATTCCTTAACAAAATATTAGCAAATGGAATCCAACAATATATAAAAAGAATCATAAACTATGACAAGTGAGGTTTACTCCAGAAATGCAAGGCTGGTTCAATATTCAAGAATTAGTTGACATATCCTACCATATTAACAGGCTAACAAAGAAAAGTCGCACGATCGTATCGGATGCATAAAAAGCATTTGACAGAGTCCAACACCCACATATGATAAAAATTCCCAGTAAATATTCATAGAATGGAGGGAACATTCCTCAACCTGACAAAGAGCACGATGAAACCCTACAGCAACACTGCACTTGGTGGTGAAGGACCGGATGTTCCCCTAAGGTCGGGGGACAAGGCAATGGCATCTGCTTGTAGGAGGTTATCTGACACAATCGGTCAGGCCAGAAAGAAAATGAAAGGAACACAGCTTGCAAAGGAGAAATAAAATTGTTCTTCTTCATGGATAACATGATTGTCTACATAGAAAATCCCAAGGAATCTATGAAAAGAAACTCTTGAAATTAATAAGTGATTCAGCCAACGTCGCAGGACACAAAACAAACATACAAAAATCAATTATATTTCTATGTACCAGCAACGAACACATGGACATCGAAATTAAGAACACAATACCATTGACAATCACAAAAAACACTGACGTGCTTGGGCGTAACTCTAAAAAAAACCTTAGCGTCTGTTTGCCGTGACGACGCAGCAGCGAGGGAGGAACAGAGAAGACGAGCTTCCTGTTCAGGGACTGGACGACTCAGCAGAGTGAAGATGTCACGTCTCCCCGGATGGACGCGATTCGACACAACTACTATCAAAACCCCAGTGATGTCTTTACCGAGATGGACCAGACATGGAGAGACAAAGGGACTTGAGCAGCTAGAACAATTTGGAAAAAGAAGAACAAAGTGGGAGGGATCAGTCTCCCCAATTTCAAGCCTATCGTGCAGTTCCCGGGTGGAGACTGTGGCGGGGGTGCAGACGGGCACCCTCACCCTGGATCCCGCTCAGCAGCCGCAAGAAACGCACGACAGGTGGCATAGCCGCCGGGAGGACCTCACCTGGGATCAGCTGTGTGAAAAAAGCCGGCCTCGAGAAGGGACAGACTGACTCCACTTACATAACATTCCGGAAGTGACAAAGTGACAGAAACGGGGAACAGAACCGTGGCTGCCAGGGCTTGAAGCAGGCGGAGGGAGGACACTGGGGTGGCTGCAAAAGGGCCACATTGGGTCACTGTCAAGACCTGACGGCCAGATGTCACTGCAGGGAGACAGGGTGGGGGACCCACAGCCTGGTTCTGCGTCACCTCTCACACCATCGGATGTGTGCGAATATACAATTACCACAAAATACATACTACATACTGTGTAGTACATACTGTGTTACTTCAATTATTATATTCTGGAAAAGGTAAAATTAAAGGAAGAGAAAACAGGTCGGTGGCTGCCAAGAACTGGGACCAGGGGAGGGGTGGACTACAAAAGGGCACAGGAAACATTTGTGGGTGAAGCGACAACTACGTATCCTGACTGGTGGTTACCAACTGTGTGCATTCGTCAAACACACAGGACTGTACTAAACGAGTTTATTTCATTGTATGTAAATATTCTTGACTGAATAAAAAAGCAACAAAGTTTAAGGAGGGAAGCTGCATGGTCATATGTGCGTGTTAGAAAGATCACTCTGGCCAGGTGTGGTGGCTCACGCCTGTAATCCCAGCACTCCGGGAGGCTGAGGCAGGAGGATCACTTGAGCCCAGGAGTTGGAGGTTGCAGTGAGCTGCGATGATGCCGCTGCTCTCCACCCAGGGCGACGGAGCAAGACTGTCTCAAAAACAACAGTAAAACAAAAAACAACCGCTCTGCTGGCCTTTGGAGAGTGGATGGGGACTGGAAGTTGCTGGGGTCTCCATGCTTGAGACCAGGGTCTGAACCAGAAACTAAGAAGGGATGGAGACAGGGAAGAGGAAACGGTTTTAATAACTCCCAGGGCTATTTTAGGACAATAATAAAAAGATAGGTGTGGTTCCTCCCCAGAAATTGGGGCCTTTTTATAGGTGTCTGGGTGGATCTTCTCGTCCAGACAACCAGTAGGAAAATGGTAACTTATACAAGGTGTGGAAAGTAGGCACCCAGGGCTGGGGTTTCATAGCTTTAGTTCAAATACTAAGATATTTAAACACCAAATATAAGCAAAAATTGTGTAATGAAACCTCAGATCGCAAATTAACTGGTTGGGACTTGGGGTGGGTAATAAACAACACAGAAATGCAGCGTGTGGGACGGACTCGGCCACCCACATCGACACCGAGAAATCCTGTTCATGGCTGATACAGGCTCCCTTTACCCTTCTTTTTAAAAATTAGCTAGAAATGGTTTACACCCTTGGAAATTAGGGGCCCAGAGGGAGAAGAGCCTCCACGTCCACCCTAAAGCCAGGACCCAGCTTTCATCCTGGAGGAAGGGGTGGCGCTGGCGAGGGCACTGAGCAGTTCTTTCCGGCGTCTTCCACACAGTTAGGGCGTCATGTACCTGGCAAGCTCCTCCTTCAAACCGGCATCCCCAGGGGTCCGTCCTCCACACAGAGGGCTCAGGGGACCCTGCGGCGAGACTGCGACGGGAACCCCGTGGGCTGGGACGTGGGAGGCCCGTGGCGTCCACAGTTCCTGGGCAGAGCCCGCCTGGGTGGGGGATGTGGGGCCGAGAGCAGCCTGAGTCTCCCGGGCAGGGAGGAGGGAGGCACCAGTGCACAGCGTGAGAGGAAGCGTGGGCCTCGCGCCTCTGCCACCCTCCCGAGCTGCCCGGACCCCCTCATAGCCATTTTCCAGCAGCTTCTTTGCCTTCACAGGCTGAGAACAATGTCTAAGTTTTTCTTACTGAAAAACCAGTACATATTAGCAAAAAGAAAAAAACCACCCAGAATCCCATCAGCAGCAACACTGACACTTTCAACATCTTGATGCATTTCTTTCCAGTTCACTGTACGTAATTTCATATTTCACAAAATCAACCAAACCAAGCATGCTGTTTGTGACCCAGTTTTCAAATGTAAGAGTGATACTGAGGGGACATTGCACACTGTGTCGATCTACAAATCTGAACTGCTGGGGCTCGAACACCTGCCAGGTCTGACTTCACCTGTGTGGTCACCATGTTTCGGATATTCTGAAATGGTTCTGAATCTAAATCGCACTCTACATATATTTTTTAAAGTATATCATTAAATGTGATTTAGTATTGGTAACTTCATAAGTGTCCTCATATAAGTCGGTCCACAAATCAGAAACCAGTCCCTGATTTCTGAACTCAGCTCTGGGATCTGAAAATACAGCCATCATATCGTGCTGGGCCACTCACGAAACTTCGCACGTGTGGAATTTTAACTGCAAAACGGAGGCAGAGGATGAGAAAAGCAGTTCCCAAATCTCAGGGCTGTTTGCAGCAAAGTGACCCCAAGGGACCTCGGGCAGTGGCCAGGGCTGCGGCTTCAGGAGGCCAGAGAGGGACAAGCCAACCCGGGCCCTGCAAGGCACGGGGCAGCTGCTCTCTCTGAGCTCAGAAAACAAATGCTCCGTATGGAGATCAAGCTCCCGCTGGGAGGGGAGGAGATGCTAGCTCCGCAGTTCCTCCAACTTTTTACTGAGAATTCTTTTTATCTTTTCCACCCCCTGCCCTTACCCAACCTGTGTTTGGAAGGTTTTTCCTCCAAAACTGCATTTAGTAGCAATGAATTCTTCAAGAATCAAAGACATTTTTAGCTGCCAGCCAAAGTTTTAGTCACAAGAAACCACAGAATTCATTTAATTAATTATTTTAACAAATACTTACTAAGCAACAATGGTAGCCAGGACGCTGTCGAAGGGGTACAGGAGAGGTCCCTGCCCCCCAGGGAACAACAGGCTGTGGTTAGGAAGCAGGAGGTGTGGGGGAGCCAGAGCTACCCAGAGAGGTGCCCTTGAGCCAACCTTAAAGGATAAGCCTGAGTTTCCAGGCTGATGTGGTGGGTGGGCTGGGCTGTTGTTACCCGTCTCCCTGTGAGGAAGCCACTGCTTAGGGAGGCCACACAGGCAGGCGGAGACAGGGCAGGAACTCTGGGCAACGATGAGCAACTTGGTATTGCCAGAAAAGTGAGGGACCCAGACCAGGCGAGGGGAGGGAACCGCACCTGAGAGTGACAGGACACCCGCCGATGCACCCGTGGCCGTGGCAGGACACGGCAGTCTGAGCCGTGTGGGACAAGCGTGGCCCCCGACGCATGGCTCACTCTGGCCTCGGGAGTGTGTGGCTGAGCACAGGAGCCCACTGGGCGCCGGTGGCACAGTCATCCTGCAAAGGCCAAGACAAGGCGCGTCTCCTTAGCCCTCGGCACCTGTTTCTTGTAACTGATTCCCGTTAGATTTTCCAAAATGTCACATGACTCCCTTTCTAACCTGATTACCTTGCAAATACCCAAGGGCTCCTTGGAAACCAGGGTTCCCCTCGGCACCCAGTCCCAGCTCACTGCTGAGACAGAGCCAGTGCTGGCTCATTCCGGTGGAAATTCACACGGATTCTCTTCCGGTCCATACCTCCTCTCACAGTCCTGCTTCCTGCAGACTGCGGCACACACACGTGTCATGCTGTACTTCTCTACAGGAAGAGTGGCTGTGGCGACACGCTGCCACCGCGACACTAGCATGGAGCATTCTTCCTGCGGAACCCTATTCTGGAACGTAGCCATGGAGGAAATTGAGATAAACAGGCTTTTCCTTTTCTAGACAATTCTTTGAGATGAAATCTGCCGCAGAAGGCAAGACACTTAAGTTTCTTCCTAGAAACTGATGTCACTTGGGCACCCTGTGGGGCCCACAATGTATCAGCTGAGGTGACAGTGACAGTAGGTGACGTCCTGGTGTGGCCGAAGCGCCCCATGGTGCGTGCGCCACCCTCGCCCTCCCCCAGGCATGAAGACACTCTTGAAACTTAAAGATGACTTAGTTTTAGGGACATACGCGAGAACAGTATGTTATGCTCCAGATCATGCTCCCGAGGGGCCCGAACGTGATGTATAAACAGGCCGTCAGGGTGCCTTGTGGGAGGCCATTAAGGGAAGCTCAGGACGGCGGGCTATTTTGGGGCCGGTGTCTTGCAGGACCCTCTCTCTCCCACAAACCACTCCTTGGCATCCCTGTCAGAGACGAGCTGCTGGCCCTGCCTCAGGGTGGCCTTTCTAGAGTCCTCTCCTTTTAAGGCCATCGGGATGGCAGCCCTGCGGGCGGGGAGCAGGGAGGCAGCTGCAGTGTGCGCGAGTCATCGCTGTGAGTAGCCCGACTCTGAGGTTTCTAAAAGGGAACCTGGACCACCTGGGCCTGCCCGAAGATGCCTCAGTCACATGACGCTGCTGCCACTGGTCTGGGCAGAACCATCTGCGCACGCGGGAACACGGCGGCACTTCGCGGGACTCTTCAGCTGGTGGGTTAAATGTGGCTCACAGCTGTCGCTGAAGCACACGCCCCAAAATAGCCACACGCCGCAGCAAAGACAGACAGAGGGACGACGAGACTGATAGCAATGCATCGTTACTATTATTCTCGATAAAGCACGTAAATGGGGCTGTTAACCAGCAACAGCAAAAACGTGGCGTGCTAAGTGCAGGGGCCAAGTGGTAACAGGAATCACAAGCACAGGCAAGAAATCCCTCAGTCAATGGACCAGATAGTCTGGAAAATTTGTTATTTGAGAAAGCAAATGATATGTATGTTATTATCACAGAGCAGGATAACATGACAGAATAGAAACCTGCTTTTTTTAAAAAAAAAAAAACAAATAGCAAACAAAACTTGGAAGAAAAATGCATTGCCTTGAAGGAGAAGCCAAAAACCTGAGCTTCCTGGCGAAGCAGCGGACGGTCCGTGTGAGGGACCCGGTCCTGGCACTGCCCACACGGGGGCCAGGCGCCCGCCCTCCAGGCAGATGGAGGGTCCCACGTGAGCAAAAGCCTCACATCCTGCCCACGTGTAGTCTGCGATTCTGATCTAAAAAAGGTTTGTGGTTTTTTTTTTTTGGAACTGAAATTTATCTCACATTGGCATAAATCTGAAAATTGATGATACTCAGAGATATCACAAAAAGATTTCTATCACAATACGAGTAGAAACAGGTCTGATGTGCTCATCTAAGCAATGATAGGACTTACGTGAACTTAGGGCGTGGTGGCACCTGCAGTCCCAGCTACTCGGGAGGCTGAGGCAGGAGGATTGCTGGAGCCCAGAGATGGAGGCTGCTGTGAGCCGTGATGAGGCCACTGCACCCAGCCTGGGTGACAGAGCGAGACCCTGTCTCAAAAAAATAAATAAATAAAAAAAGAAAGAACGAGTTGTAACCTTCGAGAGCAGAGTGGGGTGAGTAGTCAGGGACGGTGTGCTGTGTGTTTCACAGTAGTGGAGGGAGGACAGAGAGACGGTAAGTGCCAGAGGCGACAGACGCCCTGACTCACCACTGCACCTTCTATGCAGGTAATGAAACAGCACGAGTGCCCCAAACACGAACACGTGTTGCGTGTTAATAAAGAACTGCTGTGCTAAGCACGTGGTGGGCCTCTCCCCCGACTGGCGGAGCACTTTCAGCAGCCACTTGTTCTCTGCTTTGAAACTCCAAACTTACTTTTCCTACAGATTTATGAGGGACGCAGGACAACATAAATTTACTAAAGTGAAAAGAGAACATAAATATGCCCCCAAACCTGCTGGCAAGTCGTGACTGACGATTGTTTGTGAAAGCTATGGGAGCGAGAGAGCTTGTCTCGCCTTCAGAATCTGGACACTTGGTGTCACTCGCGGCTGCCACTGCAGTAGGAAGGCAGTGGTCGTTGTCCCCTAGTTTCTTCCTTAGTTTTTTTTACGGGAACGTATTGGCTGTAAGCACTTTTGAGCCTGATATTTTCGAGTGACACGCCACACCTTCAACACCTTTGCTTGATCAGAACGTTGCAACGAGTGCTGAAGGTTAAAACTTTTCACCTCGTGAAGCCTGAGAGGACCCAGAATGTTCCATGGTTTGTCCAGACCACTCAGAGGCTTTGTGCACATCCGCCTAAGAAGTCAAGGGTTTTGTGACAATTATGCAGTTTCATGATCTACGGGATCCATCGGCACTTTATCGGCACAGCCGCCGTCTCAGCTGTGGTGCTGGCAGAGAGGGTGCGGCTCCACGGCAAACTGTCCCTGCTCCTGCCAACCGCCAGCCAAACACTCAGGGAGCAACGGGCTCTGCCGTGTGCTGACAGGAGGTGATCGGGTGTGTCTAGTGATGGCGACAGGGCTGTGTGGAAAATTTTTACCAACTCGAACCAAGTCGGCAGTTAGATTTCTTTCATTAAGTTGATTATTAGATTGCAGCCACAATCAAAATAAAATATCGTTTGAAGCTTTGTTGGTGCTTTTGAAATCATGCAAAAATTTAAGGGGAGTTATTAAATGTGGAATTCTAACTGTATGAAGTTTTGTCCTAAAATTTAAAAAATGATAAAAGTCTACCATAGGTCCATGAAATTAACCACACATACTGGGCCATTGTTAATCTGGATGTATCTTTTCTACGTTGGCGTGTTCCCGTGTTTACATACCTGTCGTCGCTGTGCACGACTCTGTTTGCTTTTGATTTTCAGTGACTGTTCTGCTGTAATATCCCGCCAAGGTCCTCAGAGTCACCAGATAGCTGGAAAATATTCCATGTAGTGACTATTTCACTAATCACTTGACCGTTTCCCAGTTGTTATTTACAGAATTTAAAACTAAAACACCACGCTCGTGACCAGGCTCCCACGGATCCAAACGTGCCTGTGCGCAGTCGTCCAGCAACAGCTCTGCTAAGTCGGTCGCGCCCTTTTCACAAGCTTAAGGCTTCCACAGAATGACTTTGGGGTTAGGATTTCAACCTCACTCTGACGCACAAGTAAGAACTGTGAGGTCGTTGGTCTAGAAAGGATGGAAGCATCGTCTCATCTCTGCTGCCTGCAGGAAGCTGCTCCCAGCCCCTGCCTGTCCCCAGTCTCCCTCCCTCCAATGTCCACCAGGAGCTGCAGCCCCAACCCCTCCCCAAGCACCGCACCCACTGCTGCCCCAGGTACGCTGCTGTGCACACATCGCTTTTGCTGTCTGGCTGCCCACTGCGATACAGCACGAGCACCCTGAGGGGAGGGACGGCCTGTTAGTTTTGCTGCTGTGTCCCCAGGGCCTGGCACGGAGCTGGCTGAGACCCTCACACACCCCGGCTGTCTTGTCCTTCAGGTCCCAGTGTAGCCCCGCTGTAACTGGAGCAGACGCCCACCCGCTCTCGGCCCTCTGGGGTTCCTGGTGGCTCCGTCTGCTTCTACCTCAGAGAGCAGCGGTTTTCTCACTGTCCCTGCTGTGTCCCCAGGACCTAGAAAGTGCCTGGAGTGTAATAGGAGCTCAAAAAATACTGTAGCAAGAATGAATAAATGGGCACACTGAGTGTCTGAATAAAGTATTCCAACTCTGCCCTTGAATGGGCAACATACATAAGCAGATTTCGATTTCTGGGAAATCATACTGTAGTGTCTAATGCTCTTGTCGTGCGGTGGCGCCAGGTTCGGCTGTGCGCGTTCCCCAGCCTTCCAGACAGGTGGCCATGAACTGCACAGGCCGCCCTGTCCCTGTCCTTGTTCTCTGCGCCTTCGCTGGATCCACACCTTCCCTCAGCAGCGCTGACCTCAGTCAAGTCTGTAAGCAGCTTTCAAAAAAAGTTACTTGTGAGCAGTTTCACAAGGAAACCACTAATTTCCTGGAAATGCTTCCGGGCTCTTAAGGCTTTCAGAGCCAGGTGGTGGCAGGTCATCTGGAGGTATTGCCTGAGCCACAAAAGATTCCAGAGAATTTGCACCCAGCACTCCCCAGGAAGCTGAAAGAACAGGCCCGGTGCAGGCCCACGGATGACTTCTGCAGAAGCCACCATGTCTTGGGATGTTGTAAATGGAAGTTTAGAGGAAAAGCATCAACCGTCACAGACATCAGCGGCCTCCTCACCTGCCAGGTCCCCCAGGGGCTCCCAACGACCATTCTAAAAGCAAACGAAAACTGTCCATGTGAGCGAGAGTCAAGAATGTAGAAGAAAACAGAATCCGGCTACAGCTCTTGAAATAGTTAAAAATAAATATTTGAAAAGGAAAAATTAAACAGGAATTAAACAAGTTTATTATAAGTGCTGGTATTTCAAGGACTGTCTTGAGTCCAGTATTTGCTCACACTCTATGTGACAGCTTGTTCCAACCTTCGGTCTGGGAAACGGTGTCACTGTAACAACACTTTTCTTTTCTCTCCAGTTACAGCAGGTCTGCCCGGGACCTGATTGCTCTTCAGATCAAAACAGAGAAACAGCAGAACTACCTGTGACGTGTGGGGAAACGCATCTCACCTGCTCATAGCACCTGAGGGCAGCCCCGGCCAGTTCCTGGTAAACCAAAAGGCGCTGAACTAAACACAAGGACAACAAGTCTGTCCTTGCACCTTCACAGAGTACAGCTGATCGAACACAACGTGAAATAAATGGCCGGCCCACTGGGACCCAGAACATCATTCATCAGAGACTTTGCTTCATGACTTTGCAGCTATTTTTACTAATACCACCTTCACTAAATTCTCACCCAAGAATCTCAATGGCATTTATCAACTTGGGTCCTTAGATCACCATAGCACCAAGGTTCATTTGAAAAGAATTTACTGAAATACAAGAAATAAAAATAATAGTACAAAATGAGGCCGGGTGCGGTGGCTCATGCCTGTAATCCCAGCACTCTGGGAGGCTGAGGCAGGAGGATCGTTTGAGCTCAGCAGTTCAAGACCAGCCTGAGCAAGAGTGAGACCCCATCTCTACTAAAAAATAGAAAGAAATTAGCCAGACAACTAAAAATATATAGAAAAAATTAGCCAGGCATGGTGGCACATGCCTGTAGTCCCAGCTACTCGGGAGGCTAAGGCAGGAGGATCGCTGGAGCCCAGGAGTTTGAGGTTGCTGTGAGCTAGGCTGACGCCACAGCACTATAGCCCGGGCAACAGAGTGAGACTCTATCTCAAAAAAAAAAAAAAAAAAAAAAAAAAAAAAAAAAAAAAAAAAAAAAAAAAAAAAAAATAGTACAAAACGAAGAAAACCCAAAGAGAGAGACACACACAAGGAGTGTGAGAAAAAGAGACATATGGGCGTGAGAGACAGAAGAGAGACACAGGGGAGTGAGAGACATGGGGGTGAGAGACAGAGAGACAGAGACAGGGGTGAGAGACAAAGAGAGAGAGAGAAAGAGGAGAATAAAACAGATACCAAGTCAATCTCAGTTCCGCCATTCGTCAGCAGAGCATTTAAATGTATTCTCTAGTCATTAGTTTCCTGTTTACAAAAGCAATACAGCTCCAAAAAATTCTGTGTTCTCCTTTCTGTCTCCCTGAGCTACATGCAGCCCCTTCTCCCTCTCCCGGCCTTCTTCTCCCGCACCCCTTCCCGCCCCGCTACCCTAACACCCACCTGGGACACCTCCTGTGCAGACTACGACCGGTTTTGCTGGGTTTATCTCCTCTGTCCCTCCCACTTTGATCTGAAGATGTGCTGAGGTTTAGGGTGGCAACAGGTGTCTTTCCTTCCAGGTTATGAGACAGGATTTACCATCAGGCTCACGGCCCCTCCCAGGAACATAGTGAAGTCTGAGCACTGGAGACACCTGGGCAGCCAAGGGTGGTCCTCACAGAGGCTGAGCGGCCTGACTGGGCGGGTCAACACTGCCATCTGGCGGCCTCTGGGAAAGCGACGTAGCACTCTGGTGTTCACTGAAGAACGAGGGGCCCTCGCTTTCGGGGACCTCAGCCAACTCTGGCAGTGTCTCACTGCAGAAGAGGTCAGGCCGTTGGTCTGCTTGAGGACAAGCGGGGGGACAACACTTCCGGTCACCTATGCTATTAGGTTGGTGCAAAGGTAACTGCAGTGTTGGACCGTGAATTTTGTATCATTATAACCAGGCTCAAACACACCTTTATTAATCAAATTAGGAACCATTACAATCAACATATTTTTGCCAACGAGAAATGTTTATTACTGTAGCGTAAAAATCTGTGCTTTGGGATTTGACGAACTCTCAGAAAGCATTTTCTGCATCCTGTTGGTTGTGGAAGTGTTTTCCCTACAAAAAGTTATCGAGACGCCTGAAGAAGTGGTAGTTGGTAGGCAAGCGGTCAGGTGAATATGGTGGATGAGGCGAAACGTGTAGCCCAATTTGTTCAACCTTTGAAGCGTTGGTTGTGCGACGTGAGGTCGGGCATTGTCGTGGAGAAGAATCAGGTCCTTTCTATCGACCAATGCCAGCTGCAGGTGTTGCAGTTTTCGGTGCATCTCATTGATTTGCTGAGCACACGTCTCAGATGTGATGGTTTCGCCAGGATTCAGAAAGCTGCAGTGGATCAGACCACCAAACAGGGACCACAACCTTTTTTTGGTGCAAGTTTGGCTTTGGGACGTGCTTTGGAGCTTCTTCTCTGTCCAACCACTGAGCTGGTCATCGCCAGTTGTTGTATAAAATCCACTTTTCATCGCACATCACGATCCGATGGAGAAATGTTTCATTGTTGCACACAAGAGAAGATGACACTTCAAAATGACGATTTTTTTGATTTTTGGTCAGTCAGCTCATGAGGCACCCACTTTTCGAGCTTTCTCACCTTTCCAATTTGTTTCAAATGCCGAAAGTAGAATGGTTGAACGTTGAGTTCTTCAGTAACTTCTTGTGTGGTTGCAAGAGGATCAGCTTCGATGATTGCTCTCAACTGGTTGTTGTCAACTTCTGATGGCCACTGCGCTCCGCATCTTCAAGGCTCTCGTCTCCGTTGCAAAACTTCTTGAGCCCCCACTGCACTGCACGTTCGTTAGCAGCTCCTGGGCCAAATGCGTTGTGGATGTTGCGAGTTGTCTCTGCTGCTTTATGAACCATTTTGAACTTGAATAAGAAAATCCCTCAGATTTTCTTTTTGTCTAACATCATTTCCATAGTCTAAAATAAGTATCAAATAAACAGCAAGTACTAAGTCATTAGCAAAAAAACATAAAGCAAGAAATGCGCATTAAAATGACGTATAACATAACCACATTCAAGAATGTACTCCAATATCAAAGGGCACATTTCAACAATGCTAAAACTGCAATTACTTTTGCATTAAGCTAGTAACAAGTAGCCCTGTGTACATCAACCTACACCCCCCGCTGTTTCTTGAATATTTTCCCATTATCGAGGAAATATTTTTCAAAGATAATACAAGCTCCAAGGAGCCACTCCAACAAGGGAGAAAGACTTGGTGGCTGAACATTCTAGATTGGAGCCCATGCACGCGAGGCCCTGTCGGGACAGGGGTGCGGGACACCGTGCAGCTTGGAGGTCCTCGTCACGGGAAGGCATGATGGTGCAGAGTTGCCACCTCAAGATGCGCACAAATGCACCTCCCTGTCTTGAGGAGAAAACAGGCACAGGATGGTAAGAGATAAACCAACAGTGGGACTGTGGGTGAAGCAAGACCCCCATACCCTCTACCCTGGTGAGCATAATTCGAGGGGGGGTGCTTGTACCCCCAACCCCGCTCCCCCAACAGTCCACATCATCCACGGACACAGCTGCCACCCCCGCCATAGAAGAGACAACTTAAAATAAAGGAACTTGAAGCTCCTTCGCAAGTTTAGCCCCAGCCCTGCTGCTAAGGACTCCAGAGGAGGGGTGGAAAGAGCTCGAGTCCACTCACAGACCTGAGGTTTCTCTCACAACAAGTAGGCAGCAGGATGGGTTTTCAAAGGCTTTAAGTGCCTCCCATGTGTCCAAACCTCGCATACTGGGCACGCAAGAAAACAAGTAGTGGGGGGGGGACAATATTTAAGAAATAACAATTGCACTAATAATTGCATTAACACCTAATACAAGCTGTAAGCATCAAGTGTATAGAAACTTGGAAGAAACTTATAAAATCTAGAAGAGTTGGGAAAATCTCAGCAGAAAAAATAGAACTTTGTCTGGATTTTAAAGGGTATGATCTGTAAAGTTCAAGGGTACATTACATGAAGTCGGATAATATTAATGGTTGAATCACTGAGGCAGAGCGAGAACATCACACCCACGTGGCGAGCCAGCCCCGCTGGGACAGAGGGGTGTCCTAGAGGTGGGAAGCTGGGCACAGAGCAGGGACCACCCACGCGGTGACCGGAAGCTGTCAGCCTTAAATAACGAGACTCAGAAATTACCATGAAGTATAGAGTTTATCTGAACACGAAGCTTGAGGACGGCTATGTGGAAATACCGAGTCCAGAACAACGGGGCCAGCATTGCAAAGCGGAGAAGTTAAGGTTTCGCTCACACAGAGCTTTAAGCAGGATCACATTTTCCACACAAGACTAGCGCATCCGCCACAGTGATTTGATTGGCTACAGATTGCTACATTCCAGGGAAGATTACTTTATTACTCCATGAGGAGGGGCAGTGATCTAAGGGGGGGGTCTTATCTCTGGCACCATTTGGTCTTAATTATTTACAGGGAAAAAAAAGAAGTTGCAGCTGCATGTGTGTGACTCAGGCTGCACAGACACATTCCTCTTAAGGCTCCAGATAATCTAAAGTTCCAACAGCCTTAAGTTCGAACTATTTCCCTTCGCAAAGCCAGGAGGCAAGACTTGACCTTCATGCGGAGATGAGACTTCTCATGAGCACTAAACGACCAGTGCGGCCCAGGATGCAGAAGGCCAGGCGAGGCGGTGCCTGTTCTTGTGCTCAGCTGGGCTGACAGTTCCTGCACGTTCCTGACCTGCAGGCACCTGTGGCATGCATGGGCGGCACCTGGGCTCCCGGCTCCTTCCTGACCCTTCCCCAGCTTCTCCCCAGAGTTTAGCCCAGAACAAAGGAGCCTAGTACCTGACCAGGGAAGTGGGTGGCCCAAGGCATGGAGACTGGTACAGTGTCCCCATGGTCCCAGGTCACAATCAATCCAGTCTGTCCCTGCATTCCCCACTCCACATCCACGGCCCCTCTCTGACAGCCTGTGCTGTGGGTTTCAGGCTCGAGCACCTAAAACAGAAACAACAGCCTCCCACAGATGTAACCAGCTCCTCCTAACTGAGGTCAAACTCATTGTAATCTTTTTTTTTATGTCTGCTAGGGACTGTTTCTCTGATTGAACCTGTCTGCCGAGGCGTTAAAGGAGTTCTCAAATTGTGTATGTGTAATCATCACCTGGGTATTTGATTTTAAAAATGCAGATTTTCAGCCAGCTGAGGTGGCTCACACCTATAATCCTAGCACTTTTGGAGGCCAAAGCGGGAGGATCACTTGAGGTCAGGAGTTTGAGGCCAGCCTGAGCAAGAGTGAGACCCCATCTTTACGAAAAATAGAAAACCTAGCCAGGCGTGGTGGCACATGCCTGTAGTCCCAGCTACTCAGGAGGCTGAGGCAGGAGGATCAGAGAATCGCTTGAGCCCAGGAGTTTGAGGTTGCACTGAGCTATGATGACACCCCTGTACTCTAGCCTGGGCAACAGAGTGAGACCCTGTCTCAAAAAAAAAAAAAAAAAAAAAGAAGTGCGGATTTTTATGTCCTAGCCCGGAGACCGAGAAAACAGATCCAGGGTGGGCCCAACAGTTAGTTGTGAACAGGTCCCCTAGGTAATTCTGACACAGGCGACCACCAATTATATCCTGAAAATCACAAACACGGGGGATGGAGGCTGGAGTCAGAAGGCATGTTACTATACATACGCTCTGGCCACGAAAGCCTCACCCAGGTAACAGGCAGGGAAAGGCAGGAAAAGGAAAACCACCAGGGTGATAATGTAGACATACTGGCAATGAGACCATTTTCCTACTGAATTGTCTATATTCCTCTCAGATAGGCTGCAAAGACACCGTGCCCAGGAAAGGATGGAGGCAGCAGTGACCCTGACCCTCCCACGTCAGAGCAGCCTCGGAGGGCAGGCTGCAGTAAGTCCCTGTGCCATCTGCCTGACGATGAAGGAAAACAAGCATCGGCATGCATCCAAATCCAGCGTACACACGAAGCCACAGCTAAGTGAACAGAGCACTTTTCCCCCAACAGCTTCTAATATTCAGAGACCCTTTCAATACCCTTGCAGGTAGGGATGTAAATCTGACGTATGAAGGGAAGTCTCTGCATAATGGCACCATTCTAATCAGAACCTTGAAGGCTAACCGCAAACACGAATTACACTTTATCCAAATATTATTGTTATCTTTATCAAGGTTAAAAGGCTGCCTTTTTCAGGCAAGGAATGAGGGTGACTGATCTATAAAAGCCACATGAATAATTGGGGCCGAGCGAGCTCCAGGACCCACGCGAGTGTGCTCGGAGCCAGGGTACTGGCTACAGAACCGAGACCACACTGGTCCACAGCAATGCTAGGCTGGAATAATTTTAGCTGAAGGTGAGGAAAAGACATCATGAAATACCAATTATGTGCCAGCAATCATTACTCAATTTGCAGAAGTTCCCTAGAAAGCTTGGGACCTGAGAACCTTATAGAAAGTTCTGGACACACAAATTTATATAATTTAAAATAGCAAAAACTTGAATCCCCAATGAGATATCCTCAAGAATAAAATTATACCTAGTTTATACAAAGATGAAAAGTGTACATTTTGAATGGGAGTCTACAATTTTTAGTTAGGACATGGTGATAATTTTAGGTATCAATTTGACCAGGTTAAGGGACACCAAAGTAGCCATTAGAGCATTATTCCCGGGTGTGTCTGTGAGGGTTTCTCCAGAGATGAGCCTGAGAGTTGGTGGACTCAGTGGGCACCACCTAGTAAGATGGGCCCAGATGGAGCAAAAAGGCAAAGGAAAGAGGACCGGCACCCTGCTCCTGCCCTCAGAGGTCACAGCTCCACGTTCTCCAGCTCCCGGGGACCTGACGGGCACCACCCTTGTTCTCAGGCCTTGGGTCTTGGACTGACTTCTCAGCCTCCATCACCAAGTGGCCAATTCCCCCATGAATCCCTTCTCATCATCTCTCCGTGAAGCCTGCAAGCCCTGTCTCCGGAGAAGTCCAGCACAGACACTGTAAGAGAAACAGGAACAGTCCTACCACTGTCCCAGTGCCTGTGACAGCGTCTAACAGATGTTTGTAGAGCGAATTTTTAAATGTGTATCTACTAGGAATTTTTGATAATCTGAATTCAATTCTTTTTAACAAGATGCAAAATAAACAAAAGTGGTTCCATTACACCACAGGTTGTTCTGCTAGGAAGCAAATCATAGCTCCTAGGTTATGTGTAATCTGACCTGTTCAACACCAAGAAAATTACTCAAATATTATAATGGAGTTAAAATGTATTTAATAATTCTAAAACAAAAAATTCTGTAAAATGTAGGCCTCCATTTTAACATTACTAAAGTGCTTATAAAAATTAACCCAGATTTCTGCCTAAAGCCTATGTAAAGGGCTATTTCCTTTTATGATTTTATTTTGAAGGTTTTTTTTTCCAAAACAGCTCTTCCAGACTGCTTGTTTAACCGTCCAGGGAATGAAAAATCTTTAACATATTTCATTTATATCCACTAAAGTTTTAATAAAACCCTGGTAAACACTGCCCCATCTGGGTGGGTGAAAGGTCCCTTAGGCAAGCTGGTGGAGTAAATAAGTTTGCCAAAAAGTTCACCTGTTCCAGATAAATTCCTTGCTCCTAAGAGTAAGGAGAAACTGACATGACCTGTTTTTCACCCTCGAATGCAAAAATACCTCTGAAAGAAAAGTGGGAAGAATGAAGAAAATGAAAAGAAGTCCAACATCCTAGACCTGTCTTGCTGAGAGAAGACACATTATAACAAAATGAGCACTTCAGGTCTTTTTAATAAACCAATTTGTCAACAGTTCCAAGGTACAACAGCCAGTTCTGTACGAAGGCGCGGCTCAGTCCTTCCTCAGGGGAACCGTCTCCTCCCGGGTGCCGTCTCTGGTCACGATGCAGATCCTGAGTGCGTCCCCAGTGTACACATCCCTCTCGGCTGCAGAAATGAAGACGTCTTTCACTAGCCGCATGGCTCTATCCAGGGACAGTGGGACGTGCTCCACATTCTGCATGTTCTTAAAACCAACCTGGTGGGGCAGGAGACCTGGCTGAGGAGTCATGTGGCAGGACGTTCAAGTCCCCCCAAATACCCTCAAACGCCTGAGGATTCACAGCGAATACATCGACACAAAATTAAAATTAAAACCCTTCTAGACTCGGCTGGATTACACACACCAGAAACCTGACAAGTGCTCCCTGGCAAGCTCCACCTCTTGAGAAACACACGATCTAGAGCTAGAAGACAATGTGCTGTGACCAGGAAGCAGCCAGGAGGGCCCTGCACAGCCACCCGCGGAGTCTGCTGGGAGAAGGGCTTTGGCAGGGAGGATGCCCAGCAGGCAGGGATGAGCTGCAGCCGAGGTGCAGACACTCAAAGCAGACGTGGGGTGGAGTCAGGAAGAGCACGTCACCTCGGGGAAGCAGGTCCGGGTGACGGAGACAGGCAGAGGGGTAGCGACACATGTCACCCTTAGAAAAGTGAGCGGGAGGAAACAGGGAGGCGTGGAGGCAGAAAGGACGACCGCAGGTACAGCCATAATTCAGCGACGCAGGCCTGAATCCAGCCAGCAGGAATGGAAGAGAGGGACAAACTAAAAATAGTTGACCCTGGAACAACATGGATTTGAACCTCTCAGGTCCACTTACACAGAGATTTTTTTTGATAAATATATAGGAAAACATTTTGGAAATTCATAACAATTTGAGAAAACTCACAGTGTAGCCTAGAAATATCCAGAAAAATTAAGCAAAGGGTATGTCATGAATGCATAAAATATATGTACACACTAATCTATTTTACCATTTACCACCATAAAACATGCACGAATTACAAAAAGTTAAAACTTATCAACACTCACAGCCCGCACAGGGCACCGCTGGCAGTGCAGAGAAACATGAACAGCAGCATCAACTGTGTGAAGTGAGCTGCCGCACGCCGTGCTGCTGCCGCCACGTCACAGCCACCACGGGTGGCCAGCGCGCACTCACACGCCACATGACACTCATGATCTCCACGAGTTGTTCTCCTCTCCCGTAAACTGCTGCTATAGCGAAAAGCCATCTCTCGCGGTGCCCCGCTATTTTCCACCATGTTTAGTGCGGCACCATAAACTGTGAGCAGCAGCCTGGAGCCCTGCGCAGTGGCACTAGTGGTACTGGAAGTGCTTCTAAGAACAGAGAGGAGCCATGATCTTATGAGAAAAAGCTCACATGCCTGGTGTGCACTGTGAACTGAGGCCGGCAGCTGCGGATGCTCATTTCAGACACTTCATCTTGTAAACAGACGACATAAACTTACTGTGTCGACAAATACAAGACAGTACTGTAAATACAGCTTCTCTTCCTTATGATTTTTGTAACATTTTCCTTATGATTTTCCTAATAACACATTTCTCTTACATCTTATTGTAAGATCCAGTATATACTACATGTAACACAACATACGTGTTAACTGTTTATGTTATTGGTAACTTTTTAAGGAATCAAAAGTTATACGTGGATTTTTGCCTGTTCATGGAGTCGGCGTCCCAATCCTTTTGTTGTTCGAGGGTCAACTGCACACATGGGCTATAAAATACAAATTAAGCAACACGAACCGTGAAGGGGAGAAAGGTATTTTTCTGACCTTCGTCATAAGGTCATAAAGATGGCGAGAGGAGAACTGAACACACGGACCACTCACTGCAGACATGAGAGACCCACGGTTATGAGGGTACAGGAACAGTCAAAGCCATGGGATAGGAACGGACCCGCCGGACAGCAGGCAGAGCACACACAGCATGACGGGAAGGTCTGGATGGGCAAGTCAGTGAAACGAACTCAGCAGCGATTCATGAGAAAGCCTTTCTGACTACTTCTGCTCTCCCAAGCTACTGAAGAGAATGAGGAGGGAAGCACTGTGTGCGGACACAACCACCCGGATGCGGCGTGATTACCTGGTTATCGAGCAGGGGCTGCAGCATGGCACTTGCTGAGCCTCCGGCCTTGAAGGAGTCTCTCTGGTAGGACCCCACCGGGTCGAAGCTGTACACAGCTCCCTTTCCTTAAAGAAGAAAACAGTCTCTATGAGGATGGCACCCTGATCATTATCCCATAACATGGCAAAAATAAACCCCGTCAAACTGACAAAAAATGGACCATCAACTTGACTGAAGTTTCAGCCAACAGTGAGAACAGTCGCTGTGGCACAGGTGACACCCGCCAGATAGCCTGGCTCCTCAGGGTGCTCCTCACCACCAACTAGAGCTTGGAATGTGGTCAGAGGCAGGAGGCTCCATGCCCTGTCACTCAAATACCACGGTCAACCTGCCCACCAGAACCTTTATGCTCTCTTTAAGCCAACGTCACTGATTACCGCCCTGTGTTGCCACAACATGTACGTGGTTTCACAGATGTACTGGCCAATGTTCACAGGTCCTGCTCTGAGTTCTGACCAAACTCCTCACGACATTCCTACAAAAACAAACTAGTACAGTTTTGTACAGATTTGATAGTCATCAATACTATGAAAACCAACATATAATAAAAAAGGGATTTCAGAAAAACACAAATGCCACATACGAAAGAACATCTTTGCCCAAAATGTAACCGGTTGCTTTGCACTACCAGAATTATAAAGAATCACTACTTTTTTTTGTAAGAAAAACAGGATCTGAATTCACCCATTCTTAACAGAGAACTGTGTGCGGCTGAGGAACTGGGTCTCTTGGACTCTCGTGAATTAAGTATAAATTATGCTTTTTTAAGAGCAGCAGATCTATCCAAATGTAAAGGTACGTACCTTATGACCCAGTAACAATCTCACTTACGGAACGCAATTTATCCTACAAAAATGTTTACGTAAACACATAAAGCAGTATGAACAGGAGAACATTTCTGTATTATATAAAATAGCCAAAAATTACAAGCAACCTAAAATCCGTGAGTGGAAAAGTGGCACCCGCACACGGGAAGCGAGGCAGTGTGGAAAGGTACGACAGCAAAGCCGGGAGCAGGTCTGCTCAGGTGCCAATCCCGCCTCCCCACAGTGACTGCGAGGCCTGATGAGGTTGCTTTCTTCAGTTGTGAAATAAGAATAATATATAATACCATCACCTCAGAGGGTTATAAAGTGATAGTTAACTTGAATAAAATAATTTCTGATACACCGAGCATGTTCCTTGTATGTTAGATGTGCACATTACTACTATTTGGTAGCCTAGGAAGAGGAAGACGTATATACACGTGGGGATTTGGGGACACGTCCACAAAACAAAGTAAAATGAAGAGAGTGCTGTAATATGTACAGTACAACCCAAGTTTTGTTTAAAAGCCTAAGAAAACTGTATATATGTCTGTATTAATATAAGCACAAAAAAAGTAGGGAGGCCAGGCATGGTGACTCACGCCTGTAATCCCAGCACTTTGGGAGGCTGAGGATGGAGGACCGCTTGAGGCCAGGAGTTTGAGACCAGCCTGGACAACATAACAAGACCCTGTCTCTACAAAAAAGTCTGGAATGATAAATAGCAAAAACTGTAGTTCTTCATCTTTGAGTGTGGGATTGGGGGCAAGAAAAGAAGGGAATCATTTCATATGTTTCTGTATTATTTGAGTTTATTACAAATAATACATGTAACTTTGCAATTTTTAAAAAGGCCTTTTAAAAATAACTGTGTTCTGGATGTGAAAAATCATGAATCGTTCACAAGGTATGACTTAAAAATGATATAACTTATCTGAAATAAGGAAAAAATATACATATAACCAATTCTGAAAGCATATTATATGCCAGAACTGAAACAATCCAGTAGTTTCCCTGGGAGGTGTGAGATAGGGACAGCCTGCCTGCTATCCATGGACAACTGCCTCTGTTAGCTTTGTGTCTTTCTTCCACTGCAGAATCATGTAGATTGAATTCTCTGCTGAAGAAGGTAGCGTCTGAGGTCACCTAAGAAAATCTGGGCAAGTATTTTTGCTGGAGGCAAGCTTGGGACAAGAAACGAGATCACTGTGGGCAGTCCACTAGCCTCAACGTACAGAGACAGAAAGGGACGTGAGGGGTAAAGGAACCAACGTAGCTCTCATGAGGCTGACAGGCCACAAGTAAAATAAGGCCCAAAGGCTCTACCCAAGGATAGAACCAATCTTAGAAAATCACACACAACAAAGAGTGGGATATGTTCCAAGAACAGAGTTTCAAAGACCTTGCAGAAAGAGCATGAGACGCATTTGTAAAATCAATGCAGAGTGGCATAAATCTTGACTATAAATTGTTTTTCCTCATCAAAATAAATTCTAAAAAGCCTAATGATTTCAACATAAAAGATAAAATAAAATGAGACAAGCCTTGTAAAGAAATACAAGTAAGCTTTGGATGGGGAAGGCTTTTCAAGGTAAAAAACTCAATGCTGTAAAGAAAAGAGTGACTGATTTGACTATATGACACTCAGAAACTTCTGTATAACAAAAGACACCCCCAAAAAGAGGCAAAGAACAGTTTTGGGGGACATCTGCATACTCGTGACAGAGGGCTGACACATCTGAATGCAGTTCTTGAAAATCAGTTAGAAAAAACTAAACTGCAAATAAGGAAATGAGCAAAAGTTAATATATGGGTCAGTTTCTAAAGAAGAAATGAAAAAAGTCAGTAAGTATATGAAAAGGTGACCCCCAAATATACATACATAAATTAAAACAATAAAATATTCAATGGGCAAAGGTATGTTTACAATGTTAACTCTGACACTGGGAAGGTTACGTAATAAAAGAGGCACTTATGCCCCCTGCTGGTAGAGTGTATTGGTACACATCTCTGAAGGACAGGCAAATAATAATCAACAAAATGCAAAACAAAACAAAAAAATCCTCTGACCCAATAATTCAACGACTAGGAATTTATTCCAGGAAGATAAGCATAATTGAAGAAGTACACAAAATGTATGTACAAGGAAGTTCAACATATTATTTATATTAAGAAAACTGGAAACAACCTAAATTAATGCCCGTTAGAGGATTATGGTACAGTGACACACTATCTAATTCAGCTATTAAAAATCCTTATGGGCTCGGTGCCGTGACTCATGCCTGTAGTACCAGAACTTCGGGAGGCTGAGGTGGGAGGACTGCCTGAAGCCCAGAGTTCGACACCAGCCTGGGCAACATAGTGAGATCCCATCTCTGAAAAAATAAAATAATCAGCTGGACGTGGTGGTGCACACCTGTAGTCCCAGCTACTTGGGAGATTGAGGCACAAGGACAGCTTGAGCCCAGGAGTTCGAGGCTGCAGTGAGCTCTGATCATGTCACTGCACTCCAGCCTAGGCGAGACAGTCAGACCCTGTCTGTTTAAAAAAAAAAAAATTATGCATATAGCTTGAAACTATCTCCATGACAATACATCCAAAGTACAGTGACAGAAAAACATATACATTCCTGCTATACTTATACAATAAAACTGCTTGAGTGTGTGTATAAGTATGTACTTGTTTTCACTGCAGAATAACTGAGACCACCATGACAGTGGCTAGGTGGTGAAAGACACAGAGGTCAGAGCAGACAGGGGCTGACACTGAGGAACCGCTGTGGTCCCACTGCCCAGGACCCCACCTGCACCGACACAGAAGATAAAACATGGTCTCTCGCAATGTTGGCAGAGGCTCTGGATTTGGGGGGACCAGGCTCAAGAGTGGTAAAGAGGGAATAAAGCGCGAGAAACGGGAAGCTGACACACACAGAACAGAGACCTCGGCCTCTTCCTCCTCCTCTGGCTAGAAAGCTGCCAGTCATCCTCCCACAGCCTCATCCATCCTGGGCCAAAGATTTAAGGAACTTTCATCAGAAGTCGACGCTGGCAGACACGGCTCGCCAACATACACCCTCACAATCAGATTCTGGTGTATCACTCTCCAGTATGAACGGACATGCAAAAATCTACAGAAATTTGAAGGAAGCCTCTAACATAGAAGACAGAGGCCAAAAATAAACACATAAAATGAAAAAAGCAATCTGATGAAATGCAGAGAACACAAGAAAACATCAAAGAAAGTACAAAAATATCTAACAGAAATAGGGTAATTTAAAAAAAATAAAACCAGAAAATAAGAAAAAGTTGTTGGAAATTAATGATACCAGAAATATAAGCCATCCTTAAAGTACGAAGAGCTAGCTGAGGAGATCTTCGTAGAGGAGAATGAAAAGGCAAAGAGGTGGACAGCACGTGGGCAAACGATACACAGGGTCAAGGGGTCACGGTCCCAGGTGGTTGTGGGTAAGGGGAGAAAGGGGAAGGCGGAGACAGGAGAAAAGGCCCCAGACAAAGAACATCACTATGAAACTGCACAGCACCAGGGTAAAGAAAGATCCTTAAAAGCCGAGTCTCAAAAAGGTTTCCTGATTACTTTTTCCAGAAATTTCTTCAGAAATAAATGCCTCCCAAATAAGGAAACAAGCTGAGAGGAAAGCATGGGGTCCAGCAATCGGGGAGTCGAAGCCAGGAGCGAGGCAAAGGGAACTCCTGCAGGGGTGGCCGAGGAGCCCAGGGTGGCGGCTGCGTCAGGCCCAGCGACTGGTCCCTCCTGGAGCAGGGGGCAGAGGAGCCCTCGGATGACCTGTATTCAGAGCGTGTAAAGAACTGACGGAAGGTTTAAAGAAGTCCAAGCCAATTAGAAAGAGAGTTACTTCCCAATAAAACAAAACTGTCGTATAAGAAAGGGAAACATCATAGTATACTATTATACCTGGCACAACAAACATCAGTATTTACTTGGTTATAATAAAAACATCGCATACATATTTCATCAAAGGCGTGATGTGTTATGGGAGGATGCTAATGACGGAGAGGACACCAAAGGGCTCAAGACCCACCATCCACCAGAACAGAAACCGACAGACACCCCAACAACAAGCGATGGCATCTCAACAGACTGCAAAATAAATACAGTATTCTGAAAACGGAGGTAAGGACCAGAAAATACAGGTAAAAGAGCTGAAAACTGTCTCGGGCAATGGAAAAAGAAAGCAGCATTGCTTCATTATCCACATAAATTCTTCTATAAAATAAAAATTAAAGAACAATTAAAGCAAACCAGATAAAGATTAGAAAGATGGTTCTAAAGACGTCTGACACTACTAACAAAAGTATTGGAAATTAAAGAACAGGGCTCTGAAGTCAAACGTACCCAAACCTAAACCTCAAATCTTTCCTGGATTAGTCTCTCTGACTCTCACAAAAACTCAAAAGACATTGTCTGGCCTGTGGAAATTCAGTGGCAGCTATTTTTTGTGCTGCTGAAATCCGACTCTGAGACTTGAGCGTTCGCGGAGGCCTGTGTGAGTCCAAAGTCGCGAGCTGAGTCCCGCGTGCTAAGTGAGCAAACTAACCTGTGGCTAAAATTTAATTACCCAGGTTGAGGGTAATTCATTTCTATTTACCATTTCTATACTTCACACCTTCTTAGTTTTCAAGTAAGGTTGAAAGCCTTAAAAAGAAATTGTGTCGGCCCAACCTGCCTACTCCCCAACCATGGCAGGTAAAATGATCAGAATGCTCCCAAGGACGGAAAGGGACAGGAGTAAATACCTGGGCGGGAGGGAGCTGAGAACTACACAGAACTGTCCCTCACAGGAGGCCGGTCCCCGGTTCCCCCACTTTCTTTGTGTCAACTGAGAAGCACATAGTGCCATGACCACTCTATGACCCTGCCAGCCGCACGTTCTCCCCTGGAGGCTTGAAGCCAAGCTAGGCCCTTGAACATTCCCAGGCACCAATAAAGCTATTCAAGTTGCCGCCTGAAAAGACTGAGAGATTAACCCTGCTGCAAAACACACAGAAACTAGCCCCGGGTCTGAACCGAATTCCTTAAACCTTCACACAAACTCCATAACCAGACCCTCTCATTGTGGACACACTTAGGTAGAACATCTCTTTCCTTCGCTGTCTGCCATGGGACTGCTGCAGCCTCTGCACGTAAGTTTCCCTAGTAAATGCTCTGGATGGATTGCCCTGGCATTCAGTGCTTCCTTCTTTGGATCCTGACTAGGTCTGGGGTAGCCCCTTGTGTGAACTCCCCTGCCACCACTCTTGGGGCAACTCTAGCCACAAGTTCAGCCAGACTGAACACAGAAAATGGACTTACTCCAATGATATCTAATCCAGATATTTCTGTAACTTCTTATCACAATGGACTACTCTATACGGTGGCATAGATCTGTCCTGGCAGACTGTACTTGGTTTCTGGAAGCAACCAAAAGCCAATCCAAATCAGAACTGGTGGAAAACACTGGTGCCCATGTGGGATAACATAGCTTTGGATCAAAAACAGAACAGACATGTCAGGTAACAAGACTAATTTTCTCAGGCATTCCTGGTCTGACTCCGACAGAAAATCAAAGAGGTGTTTCAAAAATGTTCTGAGCTGGATGCAGTGTCAAGCCTGTAGTCTTAGCTACTGGAGAGGCTGAGACAGGAGGATGGCTTGAGCCCAGAAGTTTGGGGTTACAGTGAGCTACGATCAATCATGCCACTGCACTCCAGCCCAGGCAACACAGTGAGACCCTGTCTTTAAAAAAAACAAACCAAAAAACCCCTAATTACCCCAAATGACTTCTTAGACACCATTTTTAAATAACTTCTTGAAGTGTATTTGTTAATAAACTGTCAATACTCAGAATCATATTTAGATCAAGTTTCTCAATGTCAGATTCCTTTCTGTAAGATAAGAATGCTAATTATTTACTTCTAACTCACGCGAGATCCTGAAAAAATAGTAAAATAACTGGCTGCCTAACATTCACTATTAGAGCTTTAACACACTACTTGTTTTGTGCCTTTGGATGCCATTTGTTTTCCTTTTAGCTTCAGTTTCTTCATTACTTTCATTATCAGAAAATGAAGTTGTTGGGCTAGATGGCATTTGCGGTTCTTTTCAACTCTAAAATGGAAACTCATACGTCTAGGAAATGCAAACATCCCCTCCCCCCAATTTTTCAGAAAGAAACCACTCTACCTTCTTCATCAAGTCCACCGATGATGTTGTAAACGTAGTATGGAAAGAAGCGCCTTGAATACAGGATCGTAGACAGCATTGCAGCAATTGCCCCTGTAGTCATGGCCTTATTATTGGAATGTTTATACATCTGCAATTATTGATAAAAATAACAGGCTTGTAGAGGCAGAATCTGTCATAGACTACAACAATCAACAGCATAAGGAATAAATGCACACCTCAGTGAACGGGGAAAGCATGCCTGTTTCTTTCATGATCAAACAGAGTATTACTAAGACAAAATAATTTACTATACCCTATCATTTGTGGGGCTATAAAAATTTTAAGTGAAAGAGTGCAAGTTAGCCCTCCGGTTTAAAGACCCTGTTTTCCATGCCACCCTTATCTCAGGCACCACTAATTCAAGAGAAAATGCGTCACAACTGCAAAGACATGGAATCAACTTAAGTGCTCATCAATTCATGAGTGGATAAACAAAGTGTGGTAGATATACACCATGGAGTACTACACAGTCATGAAAAGGAAGGAAATAATATCTTCTGCAGCAACTTGGATGGAAGTGGAGACCATTATCCTAAGTGGAATATCTCAGGAATAGAAAAACAAACGCCACATGTTCTCACTAATAAGTGGGAGCTAAATGATGGGCACACACAGGCACAAAGAGATGTAAAGGATACTGAAAACCAATGGAGGTGGGGAGGGATAAAAACCTACCTTTGGTGTACGACAAACACTATTCTGGAGACAGGCACACTAAAAGCCCTGACTTCAGCATTATACAATGTATCCATGTAATAAAAACATTTGTACCCCCTTAATATTTTGAACTTTAAAAAAAAAAAAAAAAGGATGAGAGAGTAAATGTACATGAGGTGACCTGAGGAAGATGCTTCAAGTCCATCTTTCTCCCTTGTCTAGAACAGGGGTTGGCAAACTACAGCCCATGCACAGAATCCAGCCTGCCACCAGTGTTCGTAAGTAAAGTTTCAGTGGAACAGTTGTGCACACACGTTACCTACTGTCTGTGCTTTCTCATCACAATGGCAGAGACAAGTGGTTGTGACAGAGACCAAACAGCCCATAAAGCTGAAAATATTTACTATCTGGTCCTTTACAGAAAAAAGTCTGCTGACCCCTGATTGGACCCAGACATAAGTCCCTCTCTTTTTAGAGCAGCTCTCTGAGAGAACAAAGATGTAAGAGCAGCATCCTCACTCTGCAACATTCTAATACAGGGCAGTGGTCTCGCTCCTTAAAGCATCTACAGTGGAAAACACAAGTATCCAAACAGGATCTCAGGACAACATCTCAGTGATTTCACAATCCTAGATTTACCATACCTTGGGATACTAAATTATCCAACTGATGGAGAAATTCTACAAAAATTACAAACATGAAACGAATTTAAGTTCTTCAATTTTTGTTAATCACACAGTAAGCACCTCTAAAGAGAAACCTAAGAAGTACTATAAAATCAAACAGTGACAGTCAAAATACTACAAAATAATTAGAAATTATTACATGTAATCGATAAATCGATTTACAGAGGAATTTCTTTCCAAAGATAAAAGTTATAAAAAAATTCTTGGCCAGCTTGGTGGCTCACGCCTATAATCCCAGGACTTTGGGAGGCCAGGCAGGAGGATCATCTGAGGTTAGAAGTTCAAGAGCAGCTTGGGCAACATAGTGAGACCCTACCTCTACCAAAAAAAAAAAAAAAAAAAAAAATAGCCAAGTATGGTGGCAGGAGCCTCAGTGCTAGCTACCCAGAGGCTGAGCCAGGAAGATCACTCAAGCCAAGGAGTTATAGGGCACATCACTGCACTGTAGCCTGGGTGACAGCGCAAGACACTATCTCCCTCCCAAACAAAAAACATATTAATATCATTTCATTTCAAAACCGAGCACCAACATTTATTCACTTAAGCAATAACTGAGGAAAGAAACATCTTAGGAATGGTGTGTATTATGCTGAACTCACTGTTCTTTATTTTACTGACGATGTCACATTTATGTTTGTCTTCTATTCCACAAGACAGACTGCTTTAAAAATAAATTAATTAAAAAAAAGAAGCATATTTTTGTCTTCTAATTCCTATTCATAAAATATGCATTAGGAATTATTATATAAATATGCCAATAAATGTAAGTCACTAAATTTTCCAATGTAAGTAAATGTTCTAAAAAGGTACTAATAATTGATAAATATGGAGTGAAATCATTTCTAAGCATTCAAAAAGCCAAGTGTCAGTTAAATAAATGCATTACATACCCCAATGACTATGCCATCACTTGTGAGTGTAAACAACCTCAAATGCTATTCACAAATAGGCAAAACACAACACAACCACCTGCCGACCCCTTGTGCAGGCTGAGACCCGTCAGGTGATGGGAGTTAACGGTTTCTGTTTTGCCTTTTTCCCCCGGGCTCATTCCCTCCTGTTCCTGCCTGTGCGTTCTGCCAACTAAGAGCACAAGGCTGTAGAAGGGAAAAGCTCAGCTGACGACAGCAAACCAAGCACTGTTCTACAAGCCTGCCTGGGCTGCCTCCTGCCACAGAAACTGGACTGCTCCATTTTTGAGGGAAGAGTATCTTCAGAAGAGCCCCTTTCAGACCACCTGTGCAAAGGTGGAGAACTGTGTGTGTGGTGCAGAGACTGGAACAAATGGAACGTGCTGCAGTTTCACATTATGCTACTTTGACGATCCTGCAGTGATGGTCTTTCACCCGCTAACTCAGCACCTTTCCAATTATTCTGAGCAACAGTCATGCTGAAGGCGTAAAAGAACCTCATGAATTGCTATAATTTTCTTTTTTAATGTAGATAGGGTCTTGCTCTGTCACCCCAGCAAGAGTGCACTGGCATCACCACAGCTCACTGCAACCTCCAGCTCCTGGGCTCAAGCCATTCTCCTGCTTCAGCTGGGACTACACATGCACGCCACCACGCCCAGCTAATTTTTCTATTTTTTTGTAGAGACACGGTCTCGCTGTTGCTCTGGCTGGTCTCAAACTCCTGACCTCAAGTGGTCCTCCCGCCTCGGCCTCCCACAGTGTTAGGGTTACAGGCATAAGGCACTATGCCTGGCCTGAAACTAATTTTCAATAATGTAGTCATGTACAAAATCATCTACCTTTAGTCTTGCTTCAATAATCTTTGTCAGGGTAAGACAGTCTCCATGAAAACCACTGCATCCAATGACTGTTTTGTCTGTTCTGTAAAAAGCACATTTCAGGAAATTGAGTTGGTTAGACAGGAAAGTAAAACATGTCTTGGGGGCAATTTTAAATTTAAAACTATTACCATTATTCCCTAAACGGTAATGTAACTAGCCAGAGCTTTTAGGGCAGGGTGTGTGTGTGTGTGTGCATGTGCGCACGTGTGTGTATTCCTACATCTCACTCCTTACATCAAATGAATTATAGGTAGATCAAAAAGCCAGGAAACAAGGGCAACTATGAATAGACTGAAGAAAACATGGGTGATTTTTTTACCATCTTGGGCCCAAAAAGGCAGATTTAAACATTATACAACCCAAAGGCCATACAGAAAAAAATCTGACTACATAAAAAGTTAAAACTTATACAAAGAAAAATACTATGAACAGCTCAAAAAAACTAAGAAAATATATTGGTAGCACATAAGACCAAAGTCTAATTTTAATTTCCACAGTCTACAAAGGATTCCTACAAATAGGAAAAGCATTAACAACATAATGGAAAGATGGGTCATGTTCTACAGACAGACAAGCACAGAGAGACAGTCTCCATAAACCTAAAGAAAGCACCTGTGTCACTCAGAAATCCAAATCTAAACAAGAGACAACTTGAACCAATCAGACTGGCTAATAATACCCAACCGATGCTGGTGAGGTTGTGGAAAACGGGACTCCCAGATACACAGAAACTGTATAAACTGATCTAACTTCTTATATAGGCAATTTGGCAGTATCTAGTAAAAATGCAAATTCACATCACTTTCACTCAATAATTCTATTGCCAGAAATCCATCTCATCAATACACTTGTACAACTTTACAAAGGTAAGCTCTAGGCTCGCCTATGTTCACACACTGTAACAGCTTCCTGAAACACAACAAACGTAAGACAACCTAAATGTCCACCAGTACGAAAGTGATTAAATTTTGGTACATGCATACAAATTCAACCCTGTATCTCAAAAATTAGTTCTTATATCTTGATATCAATCTATGAGGAAACCTACCAATCCTGTCAAGAAGTATTTGACAGCGGTCACATGACAAACTCCTCCTTTTGGAAGATTATGACGGACTCACAAACCACGCTTGTCCTACCAGGGGAGCAGCAGACGCCACTGGGCCATCACCTGCATTCCCACCTCTGCGCTGAGTTACAGACCTCCACTTGCCTATGAGGCTTTACCACTTTTACTACCAAGATGGGCTGGCAATACCAACAGGGAAGGACAAAATCTTAGAGCTTAAGATGCTTTTCCCAAATATCCAGATGAATCAAAAGAATGAGAGTTTTCATGCGAAGACTAAAGCCTCAAACAGATAAGGAAGAGGCAGGCCTGGCTCCAGTCAGCCCCAAAGGACACGGGATGAAGGATATATAGGTATTTGTCAATGTCGTGTGTTCCCTACGTCCGAAGATGAGCAAAAGCTTATACAAGATGGTATCTGTAAAGCTATGTTTTTAAATTTTATTTACAATACAATATTTACTACTTTCAAATTATACAAGTTACCTTTTTCTCTTAGAAGAGAAAAAAGGCATTATGGGAGCACTATGAAATTAATGGAAAGGAGAAAGGGGCATCAAAATACGGAAGCAGAAAGGCAGGCTTTTAGGAAGACAAAGGCCGACTTCAACTGTTTTTTAGGTGAAGACGTGGCCACTCCTGGAACCAGGAAAGAAGACACAGCTGTCTTTCTTCACCCACTCCCTACATAACGCAAGGCCCCGTCCAAAGGGCCTAAACCTTATCAGTCCTATTCCTGTTACAATTCAGGTTATTAAACCTATTAAGGCTTTTGAGACTAAGCTAGGCAATAATGACCATTTATAAGCATTTCCAAAACTGTTAAATACAAACCACTGTTAATCTGAAATATATATTGAAGAGATTAATACAGATATTTTTTCTTTCAGTATATATGGCTTTACTTTCATGTTTTCTGAAAATATAGCTAGACCATTAAAAATGTGAGCCATGGATGTAATTGCTCAGGATATGTCTAAATTGAATGCTTCAGATAAAAAAAAGGGGGGGGGTACAGATTTAAAAAAACACTTAATGGATTACTGGTGCTACGGTTTGAATGTGCGTCCCCTCCAAAACCCATGTTGAAATTCCATTGCCATTGTGATGGTATTGAGAGGTCATGGAGGCTCTGCCCTCCTAAATGGCCATTACCACAGGAGCAAGCTGGCCCCCTCTTGTCAAGATCTCTCCCTCTTTTCTGCCCTTCCACCATGTGATGACACAGCAAGAAGGCCCTTGCCAGACACTGGCCCCGCGATCTTGGGACTTCCCAGCCTCCAGAACTGTGAGCCAATAAATTTCCCTTCATTATATATTACCCAGTCTGTGGTACTCTGTTACTGCAGCACAAAATGGATAGAAGGAGGGAAATGTGTGATAAAGTAATTATAGTGAAATGCTAATACTGAGATCTAGGTGATGGCAAAGGAGTGTTCACTGCAAAACTCTTTCATCTGTTGTTGTATATTTGAAATTTTTCGTGATAAAATGCTGGGGTGAAAACATTCAGGTTATCATAAGCACTGCTAGTACCCAGATATGGCAAATATTAAGACTGCACACTAAATTATTAGGAAATATTAACCTAGAAAATGGTTTTATAACAAAAATGCAACATAAGCTCCCAACAGGCAACCTAAAAGCTCATGAAACAAATTGTTTAGAATTGGATTGGAATCTCTTGCAGCACTAAGTCATCAGAAAGGCATTGTGAAATGTGTACTTAGAAATGTTTACTTACAATTTGTAACATTTGGGGCTGTCTCGGGTATGAATTGAAAACCCTTCACTCAATCGAGTGTCAGAAGCAACAATTGAAAAATCTTCTCCAGCAATTGCCAATATAGTACTGTGGAAAACAGAAAGAAAAAAATTAATTCTTCAGGAAGGCAATCCTCTCCCTCCAAACAAAAGAATGCTGCAGAGAAAACACTAGGATGAAACATACTCAATATGAACAGGAACAGGATTCAAATGGAGAGGAAGGACCCTGGCCACAAGTCATCCAGAAAAAAACGTAAGCCTAAATCAGGGCAAAGGCTCCTTGGCAGGAGAAAATTGAAAAGCTACTGAATTATCATCAAAAAATTAAATGCCTACTTGTGCAAAGTTCTGATAATACAGAACCATGTCTGTGCCCTTGAGGACCAGGTATAGACAGTCAGTGGTACAAGGAAAGCTACATGAGTTCAGAAAAGAGTTTAGTTTTTTTTTCATTTCTTTATATGGAAGTCCTTGTATAATGTCTAGCATTCGAGTATCTGTTGACAAGCGAACAAAGAGCAAACTTTTCCCTGTGTGACTGTATAATTTATGAGCACTCACTGAAGAGGCTCACAGCATGAACTCCAAAATCAGACTGCCTGGGTTCTAATTCTGGCTCTCCCACTTAGCAGGTATGAGGCTGTGGGTAAGCTACTTCTCAAGGCCTCAATTTCCTTACATCCAACCGAGATCTTAGCAGCCGCCGCCCCGTTAAGGTGTTGCAAGGATTAAATGAGTAGGGCCCTTCTATTGGCGCCTGGCATATAGCTGGTCCTCTAGTAACTGTTAGCTATTATTGTTGTGGCGTTACAGTGTGATGACTAAGCACCTGGGCTCAGGAATTACCTGAGCCAAAGACTGACTTTTGACATTTAATAACTGTGTGACCTTGGACAAATTCTCCAAGTTCAAGGTGATGATAACAGCAGTGCCTATGTTATAGGGTGACTGTGGGAATTAAATGACATAATTCACATAAAGTGCCAAGCACAGTGCCTCACAGAACCTAAGCACTCAGAAAACTTTAGCTACTACTTTTACTGAGGTGGGATTTGTGCTAAAGCTCTGAAGCAGAAAAGGATGACATTCCAGGTAAAGGAACAGAGAGCAAAGGGAAACAGGTAATAATTCAAACAGTACATTTAAGCAACTTACTCAGGTAGCCCTTTTTGTGTAAACAAGTGGAAGCACATAGGCTTATGTGATGTGCAGGACTCGTGCTGCAGAAGATCCCAAATGCCAAGCTGAAGATTTTGGAATTTTAGCAAGGAACCATGAAGGTTATCTGAGCAATGACAAAAGTTCCAGTTGCAAAGTGAGGTTTTAAGACATCTACTTTGGGCTGGGTGTGGTGGCTCATGCCTGTAATCCTAGCACTCTGGGAAGACGGGGCAGGAGGATTGCTTGAGGTCAGGAGTTCGAGACCAGCCTAACAAGATCGAGGCCCCATCTCCACCAAAAACAGGAAAATTAGCAGGGTGCAGTGGTGAGTGCCTGTAATAAGTACCTGCTACTCAGGAGGCTGAGGCAGAAGGATCGCTTGAGCCCAGGAGTTTGAGGTTGCAGTGAGCTATGATGATGCCCCGGCACTCTACCCACCACCCACCTCACCAAAAAAAAGCCTACCCTGACAATGACATAATGTGAAATGGGATGGAAACACTGTCCCAACACGACTAACGCCATAGTAAGGAGCAGGGTGAACAAAGAAACAGGTAAATCCAAAAATCATCACAAACACACAAAATGGACATGGTTTTGCATCTATTCAAATGTGTTAGGAACTGTGAAAACCAATTACGACACTGAAGATTATTAACTTGGATAAGTAGAATGATGGCATAATTATAAGGAGTATTTTAAAGAAGCAGATAGATTGAGAGGAATAATTAGCTTGCTTTTTATTTTGTTTACCATCTTGAGTAACAGAGCAGAAAATCCAGGTGAACATGTTTTACTGAAGCAGCTAGAATTGAGGGACTCATGAGAGGTAGAACTGGGGAAACAGATTTGGGAATTATCCTCCCAGGGATAAGACAGGTGAGAGTGCTGAGTGATAAACATGGAGGTGTTTACTTGGTGTTTAACCACATTTTAAAAAATAGAGGGGAAAAAGGAAGACAACTAAGCCTCATTTTGTGGAAACAAAGGCTGCCCAAGAGCCAGCTACAATAAATACATAAGACAAAGAACAAAGATTGAAAAAAGGTAACTTGATTAAACAATCAGAAAGTTGTAAGTAACTTTTAGGGCAGTAATGGCTTAAACTGGATTAGAAGGGCTTAAAAAGTGAGTAATGAGTACTTAATACTGAACAGCTTAAAAATTCTTATTATTAGGAATTGCCTTATGAAATGGGTCTAATAACCCACCTCACACTATAACTACTTAACTAGTACAGGAAGTGTTCAGAATTGTAATGGAAAAGCACATAGACTCAGTGGAGAGACAGCTATGGATCAAAGGCCTGGCTCAACTGCATACCAGCTTTGTGACCAGAACAGTTTAACTCCTAAGAGCCCTATGAGCCTCTTAGGCCTCTCAATTCAACATTCACCTATTATGAGGATCAAATGAGACAATGGCATACAAGTGTCTCTTGATTCTTTCCCAAAACTATGAAGATAAGGAAATTTAGGTTCAAGATGTTGATAAGTGCCCAAAGACCACACTGTCCTTTAGTGACAGAGCCAAGGCTACAACTGGTCTTTCATTCTCTAACATACTCCAAAACTCTGCATTAAAATTTCAAATTTATAATGACCTGATAAGTATTTTTGGTTTTCTTAAAGAACCATCTGTTTGTTCAAATTGGGTGTGCACGTTTTAATGTACAAAGTTTGACTGGTAAACTACAACCACTACTTCAATTTATAGCTCTTCACTGTCAAGAGTCTTAAACCCTGATTCTTCAGTGTACTACCAAGGAAAGGTATTACTTAAGATAAAGCTAGTAATTAAGAAAAAAAAAAGCTATGCAAGAATACATACAGGTCCCTGAGTATTTTTTTTTCTATGCTTAACCTAAACTTTTTTTTTTTAAAGCACTGATCAATGAAATTAAGTCTGGCAAACCAATCCCACTTTATTTCTACCTGAAATAACAAAATAATCAAGTTGGTTGATCAGACGTTTCGGCTACAGACACAACTATGCATCTAACAACACGGACCAAATAATCTTAAGTTTCAGATGCTAAACCTCTCCCCTCGCCTGCTGTGGCATAACATGTTTAGACCCTACGAAAAGGCAAAGTCCGTTTTTAAAGGTCTTCCACAGAGCAGAGGCTACGTTTCAATTTCTACTCCGCCGTCTCACCGCAGCAAGGAGCAGGCTATGCACGGAATGGCTGTCCACAGAAGACCGATCCCAGTGACCGGGCTATAAGGTGACGCCCTAAAAACCAAGGCTGTATCTCAATCAGCAGGCGAACCCGAGCAAGGCGCACATGACGAGGGGAACACAGGCGGCAGAAGACGGCACGGAGGCCGGCCTTGCGCGGACCCACTCAGCTCAGGGCCCCGAAGCCCGCGGGGGACAGCGCAGCGCCTTTCCCGCCGCGACCCGCAGGCCCAAGCAGAGAGGTGGGAGGGGGAAAGCGAAAGCGGCGGCTCCCAGGGGCTTTTACCCTCCGTTGAAAGCGTAGGGCGAAAAGCGCAGCTGCAAAGGGCCCGCAGCGCTGTGCGGCTCCATCCACTGGTCTCTGCCGGGACCCGAGTACGTGGCTGCAGAGGACAGCATCGCGCGCCTGCGGCGAAGGCTCCTGCTGTCTCACGGCGAGATGGCGGCTCGGCCGGAAGTGACGCCACTTCCGGCTCCCCCCCGCCTCTCTATCTCGCACTCGTCGTTGCTCTTGGAGGTCAGCGCCCCCGCCTGGCCGGTGATCCGCATTGCTATGCGGATGCCTGTTCCAAAAAAGCTGACAGAGATAATACAGGATTCTTTTCCTAAGAAAACACTGATATTCACTCGTAATGGACAACAATTTTAAAGTTTGACCATACCAAAAATGGACAAAACTATAGAGAAGCAGAAACTCAAGTACCCTATTGGTAGGAGTGTAAATTGGTACAGCATTTAGAAAAGGAACTGGCATCATCTGGCAAAGTTGAACATATACATACATTATGACCCAGCAATTCCACCCGTGGGTTTATGCTCTACCCTGAAGACATGCACGAGAATGTCCATAGAGCATTGTTATTAATGGCCCCAAACTGGAAATAAGCCAAATGCCCATAAACAGCAGAAAGGATAAATTAATTGAGGTATAGTCATACAATGGGATACGTCACAGCAAAGACAATTAGCCAACTACACCTAGCTAGGAGACACAGGGAGGATACATCAACATGGATGAGGCTCGTAAACATAAGGTTGAGCAAAAGAATACATACTACATGGGGGTGGGAAAAAAAAAAAGAATACATACTATATAACTTAAGGGTATACGGTGTCAATGGAAAAGAACCCAAATTCTGTAAAGTAACTTAAAGAGGTTTATTGTGAGCTGAATAGGTGCACCATGGCTCAGACAGTGACACCCAAGAAGACTTGAGCAAGTGGACTCACTGTGGTTGGCTTACAGTTTGATTTTATACATTTCAGGGAGGCAGGAATTACATGTAAAGTCATAAATCAGTACATGGAAGGCTACCATTGGTTTGGCCCAAAAAGGCAGGACATCTCAAACCAGGGCATTACAGGTTATAGGTGGGTTTAAAGATTCTTTGATCTGTAATTGGTTAAAGAAATGAAGCTTTGTCTAAAGGCTCAGCATGTTTTAAGTCAAGGAAGGCTGTTAATCAGAGGCAAGCCACTGGACATAGACTCAAGTGGTCTGCTAAGTAAATTGATGACTTGCAGGCGTGTTTTAGTTTTGCCTTGCACAGCCTTAGGCCCCTTAATGAGTTACAAAGGATATCCACAAGAAGGGAGGGGGGCATGATGAGCCATAGCTGACCTCCCTTCTCATGGCTATCAACTCAGTTTTAGGAGGTGGTCCTTTCAGTCAGCAGGTGGGGGCAAGCCTTAAGATTTTATTTTAATTCACAGTACTTATCCAGGTCTCTCCATAGGTTAACATGGTGCAAAACACTGTCCTGTATGCAAAAAAGTATATAATATTTCTTATCCTTAAGAAGCTCACAACCTCACTGATAATGCAAAATACGAAGGCAACAAACAGCACAACACATGACTATGGCTAGATGAACCACAGAAGGGAGAGAGGAGGCTTGCTGGAGTCCAGTCAAGCACCAGGAAGCGGACTAGGAGCTACAGATAATGTCTGTGAGGAAAGTGCCTAAGATGGCAGTAGCAACACTAACATAAATGAATCTATAAACACAGGCCATTTGTTTTTGTTTTGTTTTACTTTTCATGCTGCATGCTTGAAGATCAGCTAACAACATTCATTGCTAACATGATACGGAATGCTTGCTACCCCGTGCCAGGCAGTGCTCATGCATTTGCTTCATCAATCTCTCAACATCCCTAAAGTGTAAGCACTATCATTATCCTTGTTCAATTTTACAATAGAAACCGCAGCTGAATTGTCAGATAACTTGCCAAACCGCTGGTTGGTTAAAAAAAAAAAAAAAAAAATCAATATTTAAAAATCATCATCTCGCCTATGTCCTCAAAGAACCAATTAGAAAAGGCTATGACAAGGCCGCCCCGCCCCGGAACTCCTCAAGAGCTAAGCCCCTGGTTTCCCATAATCCAAGCGCCTAGGGAAATATAGGAAGCGACGGCGCGCCCACACTTCCTATGGCCGCAGCTTCAGCGCTGGCAACCTGCTGAAGCCCAGTGCAGAACTGGCGGAAGTGACATTATCAACGCGCGCCAGGAGCGCAGTGGGGTCGGGCCGGGTCGCCGTGGCGGGCGCCTGGACCGCCTGCGGTTTAACTTCGTTTCCTCGCGCCAGTAGTGATCTCTGCAGTGACTCCAGGTAAAGACTTCTTTAGGTTTTTCTCTTTTCTGAGGGCCGAGGCAGAGGCGGCCGCTGCAGCGAGGCGTGGGGGCGCTGACGGGAGGAGACGCGGAGTGGTCGCGCAGGCCCCGCGGGGGACGTTCCTCCCCTCGTGCTGCCGCCGCTGCGGCCTGTACCCGCCGTTGCGGCCTGTACCGGCCGTTGGGCCGCAGCTCCCCTGGTTCCCTGCGCTGCTGCGGCTCGAAAGGGGCTTTCCGTCCTACGAGTGTGGGGTCTAGGGCGCTTGGAGCGGCCGGGACGGGACAGTCCGGCGCATCGGAGACGCGGAGTTTGTCCTGCCACCCGCTTCTCCATGTTAGAAAGCAGATTCACCCTGGCTTATGCCCGCCTGTTTTGCTGCCAACAAGGGTAGTTTTATTGTAAAGTTGTGCTTGCGACTTTTAAACATTTTGTCAAAAACCTGAGGCTTCTGGCACGGTAGCAGTTAAGATACACGCTTATTTACAAGGCCTCCATCTCTAGGCTCAGGCCAGTGTGGTTTTCCAAAACTCTAGGTAGGTTTTTCTGTGAAAGATTATTCTTCGTTGAGTTATGCAGACACTAGAAGGCTATGCAGACTTAATTCGATGCTTCAGTTTCCAAGAGATGAAGACACTCTGAAAACAACTCTCTTTTCTGAGGATAAGTTAGTGTGGTAATCACTGTTGAGGTTTTATGATATCGGTGAGGAAAGGTGGTCTGTGCCATTGGTGGGAGTGAGACATGAGCTCAGACTGTCCTGACATAAGGCCCCAACTTGATGTAAACCCAACCAGATTTCTTCTGTAGACTCAGAGTTTGCAAAAAGTGGTCTGGTGCCTCTAAAGGGTCTGATAAATCTCTAATCATAATTATGAGTGCTTTATAGTCTCCCTTTTTATCTCTTGCTTCGACCATAGTAGTGACCCCTTAAACTGATCTTCCAGTTTTACTCCCCTCAAATTCGTGCACAGTATTGCTAAATTAGATCTATTCATGCTGCACTTCAAAAATTCTGTAACTGTTCTATTGCCTATGTAATAACATCTAAAACTCCTGATAATGCGACCCCACCTATGTGTGCTGTCTCATCTCCTGCAGTTATCTTTCATATAATCATACTAAGCATGTCACTTGCATACTGCATGCTCTTTCAATCTTTGTCTCTTTGTGCTTGGTTTCTCTTTTCGCCTGAAGCTCTGATTTGTGAATTCCTACTCACCTTGTTAGACCCAAGTTAGATGGGCCTAGCCTGCTTTGTGAAAACACTGTCCTCTCTTCGTAGTAGTTGGCCATTAGTCTATATTATCTTCTCTTCCATAGTATGTGAATCACATACTATGATCACATACTATATGTCAGGCATGGTGCTAGGTGCAGAGATTGCAAAGATATGTATTCTGTTGTCTTCACTTAAAGAGCTTAGCTTAGTGCATACCTGCTATTGTAGCACTTACCATGTTTTATGGTATTTATTTGCATACTCTTCAGTTGAACTCTTTGATGCTTTTTCATCTTTTTATCTGCATCACTTCTGTTGTCATAGGATGTCAAAGTATAATTTTCTTCTGTCTCTGATATATTTTCAGAAGCAGAGCTTTCTTTTTTTTTTTTGGTCTGTTTTTTAGTGATAAGTACATAAGATACATAGTCTTTGAGGTCTTTTGCCCTCTCAAAATGATCGTCAGATTCTTCCATTCATTCAGCAAATATTGGAGTGTCTACTCTGTACCAGCACATGCTTGAAGTGTATCTGGGTCTTTGGTCATATGACTTGTAACTTCAATATCTGTAAGTTCTATGTGAGAATATTTTATTAGGTGATAATAAATGTTTGAAGTGGAATCTAATAATAGCTAATATTTGTCCTGTACGTGCTGTATAATAACTAGACACCGTTCTTGTTGTGTTAACTCAGTCACTGATGCTATGTTGATTCAATCAGTTCTCGCAGCAACCCTGAGCAAGTTATGGGTCTGTCTGAACTGAACAAAAGGTCTTTCAGCAGTCTCTTGGTTGTTCCATGGGAAAGTCATTTCAGATATGTACCCAGTAAAGAGATGGTGATTTAAGAAAAGCCAAATACAGGCACAATTTGCACTAATGTGTTGTAAAGAGGTAAGGTCATTACATTTATAAAAGTACAATGTTTTGTTTATTGTGTATCTGTATGGCTTCTTTCACAATCTTTCATGATAGCAGGAGCTCAAGAAATGATCACACTAAAGCATATTGGGTTCAATTCAATACTCATTGAAATTTATGCCCAAGACATTGTGGTGGATATAAAATTGAATGGAATATTGAAAAACCTGAACTTGGCCTAACAGCGCCGTGTATACGGTGCTTAATAAATGCTCTGATATTACGGTTTGCTTAGGAATTCATTTTCTCTAGATGTTTCCCTACAAAAGTTTTTAAGGCAGGTTGTGTCACCTTAATTTTGAGTATTATCAGAGTATTTAATTTGAACAAGTAACAAAACAATTTTTGTTTTTTGGCAATTTTGCCTGAAATCACAGGAAATGTGGAAGAAGCAAAGCTTTAGGATTATAAGGTAAAAGGAAATATACTCCAAAACAGCTTCATTGCTTTTCTTTTTTGTGTTTTGTGTAACTGTGAAACTTGCTTGTTAGGACTGTACAGTTTACCTGGATCCTTACATTAAACTTAAACTTTTTGCAAAGCAGCATCCCTGTTTCCTGGCGTGTGAAGATAAGCCGAGGAATTGAAGAAGCTACTGAGAAGAGTGTGCTGGGGTTGCGGTAGGGAGAGACTGGATGCTGAGACAAGTTCCAGTCCAAGGGCTTTGGGTTTTCCAAGAAGAAACCGAACATCATGGATCAGAACAACAGCCTGCCACCTTATGCTCAGGGCTTGGCCTCCCCTCAGGTAATGCAGCAGGTGGGGCGGAGAGGGAGGGCAGGCACCTCCGCACTGCGATAGATAGTGTCAAAGGGAAGGAAGGGCATTTCACAGTTCATTATTGAAAATGATTTTATGGATTTTTAAAGTCTCCTTTATTTTGTTGAGAAGTTCCATTAGGCTTTGAATAGGCAAGATAGTAGTTTATTTGTGGGGTTAGTTTGGAAGCTAAATTTTATATTTGTCTGTAAAACACTTAATCTTTTGATAAACACGAGACTGTTCCAAATGATTATATATGGTCTTCGATTTTGAAAAGCACCCTCACCAAATCATTTTCTAGTTTTATCTTTTCCATTTTATGTTTAAAGTTCTAAATCACAGATATAATTTAAAATTTTTTGATAACTTCTGAAGTATAATTTATATGCAGTAAAAATACCCATTTTAACTATATATTTTAATATACCTGTTTAAGTTATAGAACATTTCAATTACCCAGAAAAGTCCCTTCTTGCCCCATTGTAGTCACTCTCCTTGCCCCAGGTAACTGCTGAATTTACTTCTCAACACTAATGATTAGTTTTGCCTGTTCTAAAAATTGATATATTGGCCGGGCGCGGTGGCTCACGCCTGTAATCCTAGCACTCTGGGAGGCCGAGGCGGGCAGATTGTTTGAGCTCAGGAGTTCGAGACCAGCCTGAGCAAGAGCGAGACCCCGTCTCTACTAACAAAATAGAAAGAAATTATCTAGACAACTAAAAACATATAGAAAAATTAGCCGGGCATGGTGGCACATGCCTGTAGTCCCAGCTACTCGGGAGGCTGAGGCAGGAGGATCTCTTGAGCCCAGGAGTTTGAGGTTGCTGTGAGCTAGGCTGACGCCACGGCACTCACTCTAGCCAGGGCAACAGAGTGAGACTCTGTCTCAAAAAAAAAAAAAAGAAAAACAATAAAAATTGATATAGATGGAATCATACAGTATATGCTTTTTTGTATGTGTGTCTTCTTAAACCTAGGATAATGTTTATATATCGGTACTTAATTCCTTTTTATTGCCAAGTAGCGCTCCACTGTATCGATGTTCCACAGTTTATCCATTCTCCAGGTACTCACGTTTGGGTCGTGTCTGGTTTGTGGCTATTATGAATAAAGGTACTCTAAATGTTTGTGTACATTGTGTTTTTATTTCTCCTGGGTTAAATACTTAAGAGTGGGATTGCTAGGTCATATGTCAGTATCTGTGTAACTTTATAAGAAACTGCCAAACTGTTTTCTAAAGTGGCGGTACCGTTTTGAAGTTCCACCAGCAGAATAAGGGAGTTCTAGTTGCTCCACGTCCTCACCAATACTTTGGGCTATCAGTATTTTTACTTTCTGCCATTCTAGTGATTGCTTAGTAGTATTTTATTGTTTTAGTTTTTATTTTCCTGGTGCCTAATGATCCTGAGCATCTTGGCAAGTGCTTATTGGCCATTTATTCCCAGGCACACCTCGTTTTATTGTGCTTCACAGATAACATGTTTTTTACAAAGTGAAGGTTTGTGGCAACCCTACATCCAGCACGTCCGTGAGTGTCATTTTTCCAACAGCGTGTGCTCACTTTTTGTCTCTTTGTTACATTTTGATAATTCTCACAAGATTTCAAACCTTTTCATTATTATTATGTCTCTTTTGGTGATTTTTTTTTTTTTTTTGAGACAGAGTCTCACTTTGTTGCCCGGGCTAGAGTGAGTGCCGTGGCATCAGCCTAGCTCACAGCAATTTTGGTGATCTTTGGTGTGACTATTGTAATTGTTTTGGGGTGTCACGAACCATGCTCACCCATATAAGGTGGCAAACTTCATCAATAAGTATTGTCTATGTCTGACTGTTCAACCAACCAGCTGTTTCCCCATCTCTCTCCTTCTCCTCAGGCCTCCCTATTCCCTGATTGGGAATTAGGCCAATTAATAGCCTTACAAAGACCTCTAAGTATTCCAATGGAAGGAAAAGTCACACTTCTCTCATTTAAATTAAAAGCTAGAAATGATTAAGCTTAGTGAGAAAGGCATATTGAAAGCTGAGATAGGCTGAAAGCTAGGCCTCTTGTGCCAAGCTCTTAGCTACACTGTGAATGCAAAGGAAAATTTCTTAAAGGGAATTAAAAGTGCTACTCCAATGAACACACAGATGATAGGAAAGTAAAACAGCCTTACTGCTGCTATGGAGAAAGTTTGAGTGGTGTGGATAGACGATCAAACCAGCCACAACATTCCCTTCAGACAAAGCCTAATCCAGAGCCAAGCCCCTAATACTCCATTTCTGTCTGTGAAGGCTGAGAGGGGTGAGGAACCTGCAGAAGAAAAGGTGAAGCTGGCAGAGGTTGGTTCATGAGCTTTAAGGAAAGAAGCCGCCTCCATGGCACGAAAGTGCAAGGTGCAGCAGCAAGTGCTGATTGATGGAGAAGCTATGGCAAGTTATCCAGAAGACCTGGTGAGATAATCGATGAAGGTGGCTACACTAAAGAACAGATTTTCAACATGATGAAACAGCCTTCTACTGGAAGAAGACGCCATCTAGTACTTTCATAGCTGGAGAGGAGGAGTCAATGCTTGTCTTCAAAGTTTCAAAGGACAGGCTGACTCTCTTGTTAGGGGCTAATGGAGCTGGTCACATTAAGTTGAAGCCAGTGCTCATGTACCATTCTGAAAATCACAGGGCCCTTATGAGTGACACTAAATCTTAAGACACAAGTGCTGCAGATGGGGTAAAAGAAAAATGAATTATGCCAAATTTACTCTGCCTGTGCTCTAAATCTGTGGCCCTCAACCCCTGAGCTGTGGACCAATACCAGTAGTTGGCCTATTAGGAACCGGCCGCACAGCAGGAGGTAAGCAGCAGGCAACTGAAGCTTCCTCTGTATTTATAGCCACTCCCCATCGCTTGCATCACTGCTCGACACACACCACCCCACCTTCTGTGGAAAAACTGTCTTCCATGAAACCTGTCTCTGGTGCCAAAAAGTTTGGGGACCACTGCTCTAAATGGAACAACAAAACCTAGGTGACAGCACATCTGGTTACAGTAAGGTTTACTGAATATTTTAAGCCCACCGTTGAGATCTCTTGCTTGGGAAAAATTTCTTTCAAAATGTTATTCCTAGCTGGGCATGGTTTCTCATGCCTGTAATCCCAGTGCTTTGAGAGGCCAAGGTGGGAGCATCAGTTGAGGCCAGGAGTTTGAGATTGCAGTGAGCTATGATTGCGCCACTGTTCTCCAGCCTGGGCAACAGAGTGAGACCCCTTCTCTAAAAAAAAAAAGAAAAGAAAACCCAGAATATTGCTGCTCACTGGCAATACACCTGGTCACCCAAGAGCTCTGGTGGAGATATACAAGGAGATTGATGCTGTTTCCATGCCTGCTAACACAACATCTATTCCTTAGTCCATGGATCCAGAAGTAATTTTGACTTTCAAGTCTTATTATTTAGGAAATACATTTCATGAGGCTCTGGCCGCCATAGATGGTGATTCCTCTGATGGATCTGGGCAAAGTGAATTGAAAACCTGGAAAGGACTCTCCATTCCAGATGTCATTAGGAGCATTCACGATTCATGGGAGGAGGTCAAAATAACAACAGTAAGAGGAATTTGGAAAAGTTGATTCCAGCCCTCATGGATGGCTTTGAGGGATTCAAGAATTGAGTGGAGGAAGTAACTGCAGATGTGGAAATATAAGAGAACTAGAATTTAGAAGTGGAGCCTTAAGACGTTGACTGAATTGTTGAAATGTCATGACCAAAATTGAACAGGTGAAGAGTTGCTTCTTTTGGATGAGCAAAGAAAGTGGTTTCATAAGATGGAATCTACTCCTGCAGATGCAGTGAACATTTTTAAATCACAACAACGGATTTAGAATATTACATAAACTTAGTTGATAAAGCAGTAGCAGGGTTTGAAAGGATTGATTCCAATTTTATTTTATTTTTTTGAGACAGAATCTCCCTCTGTTGCCCCGGGTAGAGTTCAGTGGCCTCCTCATAGCTCACTGCAACCTCCAACTCCTGGAAGTGACTCTCCTGCCTCAGCCCTCTGAGTAGTTGGGACTATAGGGACACACCACGATGCCCGGCTAATTTTTCTATTTTTAGTAGAGACAGGGTCTCATTGTTGCTCAGCCTGGTCTCCAACTCCTGACCTCAAGCAATCCTCCCGCCTCAGCCTCCCAAAGTGCTAGGATTACAGGCGTGATGAGCCACCACGCCTGGCCTGACTCCAATTTTGAAAGAAGTTCTGGTGTGTGTAAAATGCTATCAGATAGCATCACATGCTACAGAGAAATGTTTTTGAAAGGAAGAGTCAAATGATGTGGCAAACTTCATCAGTGTCTTATGTTAAGAAATTAGCACAGCCACCCCACCCTTCAGCAACCACTGCCCTGAACAGTCAGCACCGTCAACATTGAGGCAAGACCCTCCGCTAGCAAAAAGATTATGACTTGCTGAAGGCACAGATGATGGTTAGCATTTTTTAGCAATTAAAGATTTTTCGATTAAGATATGTACATTCTTTAGACAGTGCTACTGCACACTTAACAGACTACAGTATAGCATAAACATAATTTTTATATGCACCGAGAAACAAAAAGATGGGTGTGACTTGCTTTATTACGGTGGTCTGGAACCGAACCGGCAATATCTCTGAGGTATGCTTCAGTCTTCATTTATGAAATGTCCTTCACGTCTTTTGCCCATTTTTAATTAGTTTATTTGTTCATCTTCTTTTATTGACTTATAAGAGCTCTTTATGCATTCTGTTTACCAGTCTTTCTTAGGTGTATATATTATAGATGTTTTCTCCCAGTCTCTGGCTTATCTTTGAATTTTCTTAATGGTGTCTTTCAAAGAGCAGAAGTTACTAATTTTTTCTGGGGTCCAATTTATCAGTTTTTCTTCATGGTTATCTACTGTGTTATATTACAGAAGAAAGCGATATGTATAAGAATAGCAAGTTCCTCCCTAATAATATTTAAAACCTCATTATACTCAGACACATCTCACCTGGTAGGCAAGGCCCACACCACTCAGCACCAGCCAGCCTAACTGTTGTTCTCCTTGCTGTCCACAGGGTGCCATGACTCCTGGGATCCCCATCTTTAGTCCAATGATGCCTTATGGCACAGGACTGACCCCACAGCCTATTCAGAACACGAGTAGTCTGTCTATTTTGGAAGAGCAGCAAAGGCAGCAGCAGCAGCAGCAGCAGCAACAGCAACAGCAGCAGCAACAACAGCAGCAGCAGCAACAGCAACAGCAGGTGGCCCAGCAGTCCACGTCCCAGCAGGCAGCGCAGGTGGCCTCGGGCCAGGCCCCCCAGCTCTTCCACTCGCAGACTCTCACTACGGCACCCCTGCCGGGCACCACACCCCTGTACCCTTCCCCGCTGACGCCCATGACCCCCATCACGCCCGCCACACCAGCCTCTGAGAGCTCTGGGATTGTGCCTCAGCTGCAGTGAGTACCTGGGGTGATGTCCTCTTGCCTGCTCCAGAGGGCTCCTCGGAGCTGGGTTTTTGTCTTCTGTTTTCAGATGGGTCCGTTTACTTAAGGGAGCGGCACCAGGGGTAGTTGTGTAACAGTTTGCTCTCTCTCTCCCTTGAGAGGGGAAGCAAGGCTGTCTCATGAGTCAGTGCCTTCAGTGAAAGACTCTCAGCATTTTCAGAACTGTGGTCAATAGTGTTTATACCTTTGGACCAATGAGATTTATTCTGGATTTCATTACTACTATGAATATTTCATTACTATTATGTGTCTGATTTGCTAGGTCACGACATTATGTGGTCTCTTTCCCTTGTGATATTGTGTGTCTTTGATTGCATCA